>JAIEZT010000304.1:297542-323546 GCA_019594935.1 Periophthalmus modestus | reverse complement strand
TCACTCTGATGCTCTTCGTTCACTTTAGTTTAAGTTTTGGTTATTCCTGGTCTCGTCCTGGATGTTTTTATTCCAGGCTCACTCGTTCATATAAATGTTCATATTTGGTTTATTCCCCGTGGAGCAGTTTAGTCGTGGAACATCCTGGTTTAGTCTCACGTTTGTGCTGATTCTGCTGGTTATATTTCTGTATGTTCATTAAACAGATCTTCAGAGTCTGAGTGTTACCTCTGCACTCGTATCTCAGGTCGGAGGGAAAAAAGCTTGTTCTTGTGAAAACACGAAGAGTCCCAGTCTGCCTCCTGACAAAGTGTGATCGTACACGGCCCCCGGAGTCGGCCAAGATCTGCCTGCCGTCGTACACCACCACCCTGCACCGAAAAACAACAGACAAGCCGCTACGGAGACCAGGATCTGGAATCTGACGTTTAACCGAAAATACATGAAATATAAAGGTGCATCGTGTTTGCCACTCGCTTGTGTCATACAGGGTGGCCCAAAAGTCACTGACACCTGGAAAAAACCTCATAACTCTTTTGTTTCTAAATATTTTTCTTTTATTTTTCCAGAGCTTTTAGAACGACTCTTCCCACATTAATCTGAGCAAATCCAGCACCGAGGAACAAACCCTCATTGTACAGTGGTTACTTTGAGTCACATGGGTCAAATTCAGAACCCAACTGGTCGACATTTTAATACCAGAGATGCCCAAGAGTAAATGCCATTAAAGGAATAATACGTTTTTTCACAGACAGGGGGCAGTATGTGATCTCCACAGACCTGACTCGTCCTGATTTCTTCCTGTGGGTCTATCTTAAAGAAAAGGTGTTTGTGAATAAACCTCAGACAATAAATGACTTAAAACGTAACATCAGGATCAAATAAGAGCCAGATTAGGTCATTTTTTAGTTTAGTGTTTTTTGAGTTTTATTTTTTATCATTATTTTTTTTGTTTAATATTTTGATTGTTTATTTTATTAATTTTATGAGTTATTTTGAGTTTATTTTTTTTGTTATTTTTGAGTTTTTTTTATCATTATTTTTTTGTGTTTAATATTTTGTTTGTTTATTTATTAATTAGCATGATTTTATGAGTTATGTTTTGAGGTTTTTTTTTTTTAGTTAGTTTTGAGTTTTTTTTATCATTATTTTTTTTTTGTTTAATATTTTGTTTGTTTATTTTATTAATTTTATGAGTTATTTTGAGTTTATTTATTTATTTATTTTTTTTGTTATTTTTGAGTTTTTTTATCATTATTTTTTTGAGTTTAATATTTTGTTTATATGTGTATTTTTTATTAATGAGATTTTATTTTGAGTTTATTTTTTTTTTTTTTTTGAGTTATTTTGAGTTTATTTATTTATTTTTCTTAGTATATTTTTAGATATTTAAAAATGTAGTGGAGTAGAAAATACAGATACTGCTCTCAAATGTACTCAAGTAAAAAGTAAAAAGTACCACTGTAAAACGCACTAAAGATTCTACTGAAGTACTGTACTTTACTACTTATACTTCATTGCCTTTCACCTCTGTCCAAATCCACCGTCGTTCGACTGTTACACCAGGACGACTCGCTGTTCCCATGATGCACCTCTGCACAATCTCAGCAGCTTAGCCTCTGTTAGAAAAACCTTGACATGATTCTCCATCTGTGCGATAAAAACGAGTCGCTCGGGGCGTTTTTCTCGAGCACATTAGTGAGGAGTGTGACGCGGCGGCAGTAGATGTGGTTTTGTGGGTTGTGGGTTTGTGAATTCTGGTGCAAAGTAAATTATTACACGGGCCTCCATGTAGCGAGTTCTGAAAGATTGATGATATCCCAGAGTCAAAGAACATCTCTGAGAGCTTCCTGCGAGGACGACGCCATGTGATCTGAGCAGATTTTTAGATGTTACGCTCCGTGTTGCTTGTCGCTTAAATAGTTATGAGCTCTGGCAGACGAACGCCGAGCACAAAATGAAAACGCACTGCCAATTTTTTATGATTTAAATTAGAAAAACACAAGCGCTCCGAGCAGAGAGACACGTGTTTTAAAGATTTTGAATTCAGCGCAGAAGAAAGTGCTGAAGGTCGATGTAGAACTGGCAGATTGGCGTTTTGTTCAACATTTTGATCAGTAAAACAACTAAAGGTTCAGTGACAGTGACGTGCGTCAGGTGAGGCACGCAGTTACCCTGCCTCATGTTAGGGGGCGCTCATGAGCCTAAACTGGACTTTGGGACGAAGCAGGAGGTTAGAATTAAAGGACCAACGCTAAAGGAGCTAAATGAGCTAAAGGAGCTAAAGGAGCTAAAGGAGCTAAAGGAGCTAAAGGAACTAAAGGAACTAAAGGAGCTAAAGGAGCTAAAGGAGCTAAAGGAGCTAAAAGAGCTAAAGGAGCTAAAGGAACTAAATGAGCTAAAGGAGCTAAAGGAGCTAAAGGAACTAAATGAGCTAAAGGAGCTAAAGGAGCTAGATGAGCTAAAGGAGCTAAAGGAGCTAGATGAGCTAAAGGAGCTAAAGGAGCTAAATGAGCTAAAGGAGCTAGATGAGCTAAAGGAGCTAAAGGAGCTAGATGAGCTAAAGGAGCTAAATGAGCTAAATGAGCTAAATGAGCTAAATGAGCTAGATGAGCTAAATGAGCTAAAGGAGCTAAATGAGCTAAAGGAGCTAAAGGAGCTAGATGAGCTAAAGGAGCTAAAGGAGCTAAATGAGCTAGAGGAACTAAAGGAGCTAAAGGAGCTAAATGAGCTAAAGGAGCTAAATGAGCTAAAGGAGCTAAAGGAGCTAGATGAGCTAAAGGAGCTAAAGGAGCTAAAGGAGCTAGATGAGCTAAAGGAGCTAAAGGAGCTAAATGAGCTAAATGAGCTAAAGGAGCTAAATGGTTTGCTCCAGACGACGGGACTAAAGACTCGCTCTTTTCAAACAAAGTCGTACAAAATGGTGAGAAATTTAATGATTCAATCCACTGAAAACTGGGGAAACAGAATAAGGATAAAAAACAATAATTGGACGTAGCTAACCTGTTAGCCGCCACCGCGTTCCAAACAGGAAGTGATCATCGGCTCACTTCCTGCTCCATCGACTCTGGCTCCAATTTACTTTCTGTGTAAAAACTGTCGCTTCTCTCTGTCCATTTTTGTTACTTTTGTTTTTTTTTACTTTTTTACTTTTTTACAATCCCGTCACTTCTTTATTTGACCATTTTTCCGTGTTTTTTGTCACCTCCCGGACCTTAGACAAGCTGCGTCGTCACAGTTTGAAACACTTACAGAACAAACTCTTGAAAAATACAAATTGTCCCTGTGCTAAAATGCGGTTGCCAGGTTGGGAGCCTGTTTACCGGATGAAGCCCGTCCTGGGTCGGTGGATCAGGTGCAGGCGATACGCTGTGAAGTACTTCCAGCCGATTTTATGTGGGTCGTGCCACAAAGTTTTGACCTGGAACAGAAACAGGGAGAGACTTTTGGGTATTTCCTCTGATTTAGTGAAGATTCCTGAGCTGATTTTGTATGATTTTTATCTCAGTTTTTCAAAAGATTTACTGCATAAACAAGAAAAGACTGAAATATATCGGTGAAATGCTTTAAGTCATGTTCTAATCCTCAAAAACAGACCTGGACTTGTGTTTTGTTGTTTGAGTCACACTTTATTATTAGTCTGTAACATCTCCAAACCTCAAAACGCCCTGTTCCACTTTGTGATGTCATCAAGTGGTAGTTTTCAACAGGTTTTAACAGCGACTTTGATCTTTACTTCAGTAGAAACGCCGAAGTCCAGCGGCTGAAATGATCCAAATGATTCTAGAAATGAAGAAATGAAGGTGTGAGGAGTTTAAAAACACAGAGGGAGGAGAGAAAAAGAGAGGGAGAGGGAGGAGAGGAGAGAGAAGAGAGGGAGAGAGAAGAGAATGGAGAGATGAGAGAGAGAGAGAAGAGAGGGTGAGGAGAGAGGAGAGAGAGAGGGAGGAGAGGAGAGGGAAGGAGGAGAGATGAGAGAGAAAGGAGAAAGATGAGAGAGAGAGAAGAGAGTGGCGAGAGAGAGGAGAAAGGAGATGAGAAGGAGGGAGAGGGATGGAGAGAGAGCAGAGGAGAGAGAGAGAGAATAGAAAGAGAGAAGGAGAGAGGGGGAGACAGAATGAGGTGGAGGAGACAGAGGGAGAGAGAGGATCCAGATGATTCTAGTGAAGGTGGAGTTTAAAAACACAGCGGAGCACTTCCTGTATCACCACATGATGACATCACAAGGTGGAACAGAGTGTTTTCAGTCTGAGAGAAGAACTCAGCCTGAATATAGAGATTTGTTTGTGTGAATGAAACAAAAAAAGACAAGTCCAGGTCTGTGTGAGACGAGGAAACGACATTTAGACTTTAATTAAACGACGTCCATAACGACAGGATGCAGCAGTAAAAGTAAAATGTAAAAATGAGTAAAAAACCTGGTTCCTGGTGTTCCCCGTGTGCCAGAGCGCGTTCCTCAGATACTCCCCGGGTCCCGTGGTGGAGTTGACCAGTTTGATGGAGAGTCCCGCTGTGCCGAACGCTTTTGAAGGTCTTTTCTCCCAGTACGCCTGAGAAATCTGCACTCACCAAAAAACACGTCAGATCTGCTGAATCCGGAAAATAAAACACTCAAGTTTTATTTTTCACGACTGTGAGAGACGCCGAAGGAGCTAAGGCGGCCATCTTGGTTTAGGACAGTTTAAATCTGAGAAAATGGTGAAAAACTGCACCGAACAAACAAAAGTACAAATCTAAACCAGGACTAAACCAGGACTAAACCAGGACTAAACCAGGACTAAACCAGGACTAAACCAGGACTAAACCAGGACTAAACCAGGTCTAAACCAGGACTAAACCAGGACTAAACCAGGTCTAAACCAGGTCTAAACCAGGGCTAAACCAGGACCAAACCAGGACTAAACCAGGACTAAATCAGGACTAAACCAGGACTAAACCAGGACTAAACCAGGACTAAACCAGGACTAAACCAGGACCAAACCAGGACTAAACCAGGACTAAATCAGGACTAAACCAGGACTAAACCAGGACTAAACCAGGACTAAACCAGGTCTAAACCAGAACTAAACCAGGACTAAATCAGGACTAAACCAGGACTGAACCAGAACTAAAACAGGGGCTAAACCAGGACTAAACCAGGACTAAACCAGAACTAAACCAGAACTAAACCAGAACTAAACCAGGGCTAAACCAGGACTAAACCAGGACTAAACCAGGACTAAACCAGGACCAAACCAGGACTAAACCAGGACTAAATCAGGACTAAACCAGGACTAAACCAGGACTAAACCAGGTCTAAACCAGAACTAAACCAGGACTAAACCAGGTCTAAACCAGGACTAAACCAGGACTAAACCAGGACTAAACCAGGACTAAACCAGGGCTAAACCAGGACTAAACCAGAACTAAACCAGGGCTAAACCAGGACTAAACCAGGACTAAACCAGAACTAAACCAGAACTAAACCAGAACTAAACCAGGGCTAAACCAGGACTAAACCAGGACTAAACCAGGACTAAACCAGGACCAAACCAGGACTAAACCAGGACTAAATCAGGACTAAACCAGGACTAAACCAGGACTAAACCAGGTCTAAACCAGAACTAAACCAGAACTAAACCAGGACTAAACCAGGACTGAACCAGAACTAAACCAGGGCTAAACCAGGACTAAACCAGGACTAAACCAGAACTAAACCAGGGCTAAACCAGGACTAAACCAGGACTAAACCAGGACCAAACCAGGACTAAACCAGGACTAAATCAGGACTAAACCAGGACTAAACCAGGACTAAACCAGGTCTAAACCAGAACTAAACCAGGACTAAACCAGGTCTAAACCAGGACTAAACCAGGACTAAAACAGGACTAAACCAGGGCTAAACCAGGGCTAAACCAGGACTAAACCAGGACTAAACCAGGACTAAACCAGGTCTAAACAGGACTAAACCAGAACTAAACCAGGACTAAACCAGGACTAAAACCAGGACTAAACCAGGTCTAAACCAGGACTAAACCAGAACTAAACCAGGACTAAACCAGGACTAAACCAGAACTAAACAGGGCTAAACAGGACTAAACCAGGACTAAACCAGAACTAAACCAGGGCTCTAAACCAGGACTAAACCAGGACTAAACCAGAACTAAACCAGGGCTAAACCAGGACTAAACCAGGACTAAACCAGAACTAAACCAGAACTAAACCAGAACTAAACCAGGGCTAAACAGGACTAAACCAGGACTAAACCAGGACTAAAACCAGGACCAAACCAGGACTAAACCAGGACTAAATCAGGACTAAACCAGGACTAAACCAGGACTAAACCAGGTCTAAACCAGAACTAAACCAGGACTAAATCAGGACTAAACCAGGACTGAACCAGAACTAAACCAGGGCTAAACCAGGACTAAACCAGGACTAAACCAGAACTAAACCAGAACTAAACCAGGGCTAAACCAGGACTAAACCAGGACTAAACCAGGACTAAACCAGGACCAAACCAGGACTAAAACCAGGACTAAATCAGGACTAAACCAGGACTAAACCAGGACTAAACCAGGTCTAAACCCAGAACTAAACCAGGACTAAACCAGGTCTAAACCAGGACTAAACCAGGACTAAACCAGGACTAAACCAGGGCTAAACCAGGGCTAAACCAGGACTAAACCAGGACTAAACCAGGACTAAACCAGGACTAAACCAGGTCTAAACCAGGACTAAACCAGAACTAAACCAGGACTAAACCAGGACTAAACCAGGACTAAACCAGGTCTAAACCAGGACTAAACCAGAACTAAACCAGGACTAAACCAGGACTAAACCAGAACTAAACCAGGGCTAAACCAGGACTAAACCAGGACTAAACCAGGACTAAACCAGGACTAAACCAGAACTAAACCAGGGCTAAACCAGGACTAAACCAGGACTAAACCAGAACTAAACCAGAACTAAACCAGGTCTAAACCAGGACTAAACCAGGACTAAACCAGGTCTAAACCAGGACTAAACCAGAACTAAACCAGGACTAAACCAGGACTAAACCAGGACTAAACCAGAACTAAACCAGGGCTAAACCAGGACTAAACCAGGACTAAACCAGGACTAAACCAGGACCAAACCAGGACCAAACCAGGACTAAATCAGGACTAAACCAGGACTAAACCAGGACTAAACCAGGTCTAAACCAGAACTAAACCAGGACTAAACCAGGTCTAAACCAGGACTAAACCAGGACTATACCAGGACTATACCAGGACTAAACCAGGACTAAACCAGGACTAAACCAGGACTAAATCAGGACTAAACCAGGACTAAACCAGGACTAAACCAGGTCTAAACCAGGACTAAACCAGGTCTAAACCAGGACTAAACCAGGACTAAACCAGGTCTAAACCAGAACTAAACCAGGACTAAACCAGGTCTAAACCAGGACTGAACCAGGACTGAACCAGGACTAAACCAGGTCTAAACCAGGTCTAAACCAGAACTAAACCAGGACTAAACCAGGTCTAAACCAGAACTAAACCAGGACTAAACCAGGTCTAAATCAGGACTAAACCAGGACTAAACCAGGACTAAACCAGGTCTAAACCAGGACTAAACCAGGTCTAAACCAGGACTAAACCAGGACTAAACCAGGTCTAAACCAGAACTAAACCAGGACTAAACCAGGTCTAAACCAGGACTGAACCAGGACTGAACCAGGACTAAACCAGGTCTAAACCAGGTCTAAACCAGAACTAAACCAGGACTAAACCAGGTCTAAACCAGGACTAAACCAGGTCTAAACCAGAACTAAACCAGGACTAAACCAGGTCTAAACCAGAACTAAACCAGGACTAAACCAGGACTGAACCAGGTCTAAACCAGGTCTAAACCAGGACTAAACCAGGTCTAAACCAGTTGAATCAGTGTTAATCAGATTTTAGTGTCTTTCTTACTCTGTAAACTCTTTTAAATCCTCGTGTCTGATTGTTCTGTATAAATAATCTTCTCTTGTGTGACGTGTATTTAAATTATCCTGAGTTCTGTGTAAAAACTACAGCAGTTCCTCAGTTTCTCTCTGGTCCAAACCTGTTTCCACATGACGACGTAGAAGCGTCGGCTGGACTGGTATGAGAACACGACTCCGGCGTAGTCGTCGTCTCGGTCTGTGTTCACATAGAAGGTCACACTGAAGTCCACCGCACCGAACCGGGCAAAACCTGCGGGACACGTCTTTAATTATTCATAGATTCTGTGTGTGGATGTTTACTGTCACTTTAGAGCCACTTTCTAATAACTAAACCTCCATTTGCCGTAATAAATCATGTTTTTGCAGAAGATTCACTTATAAAGTTGTTTTAGTCGGCTCTGGAACACTCAGGTGTATCTTTGTCACTTTTAACATAATATTTGAGTCATTTAAAAGTGTAAATGTGGAGTGTGACGCTTTAAAGAAAGAACAGAACACACGGTTCGACTGTAAATAGATGGATACTTGGATGTATTTTAATAGTTTGTAATCTGCCCGGCGACTGCAGATAGAAACTAAATCTGAAGTGTCTCGTCTTTTATGAGATTAATGTGTTTGTACATGGTCAAAATAAGATAAACCAATAAGTCGAACAGCAGATGGCGCTGTCGTCCTGCAGTCACACGACTCCAGGACAGAGTCTCAGGTGTGACAGGAAAAAGACCCTCGTGTGTCGTCCTTCAGCAGCAAGAAGAAACTGTTTAAATCAGAAGACCACATGTCACAGCAGCATCGTGTGACCACTGTGAGGCGCTAGTGAGCAGACCTCGCTCCAGATGAGGCGTTAGACTGCAGCCGGTCCATCTGCGACTCCTGTTCTTGGGTCGGTTCAGTCGTGTTGTGAGTCTGACACAAAACCGGAGGCTGTTGTGCTGTAGCGAGATCACGTTTTCGCGCCATAAACGGTTTAATTATTCAGTGAAAAAGCCCAGAATCCAACGGATTTAATCTGGAGCGACACGGCACCTCCTCCGACACGTTTAAGACCAAAATGATGAGTCAGACAGCAGCAGTTACAGGGGGACAAAAAAAAAAGAAAAAAGAAAAAAGAAAAACCCTCAAAATAACAAAAATAAAATAAATCAACTCAAAATAAGTAAAAAAATATTTCAAAAAGACAACAACTCCAAATAACTAATATAAAATAAAAAAACTAACTCAAATAAAAAAAAAAAAGTGAGTTAAAATAACAAAAAAACAAGACACAAAATAGCTCAAAAAATGAAACAAATAAACTAAAAAAGAAAAATAAATAAACTCAAAATAACTAAAAAAATTGAAAAAGACAACAACTCCAAATAACAAAAAAACAACAACTCAAAATTACTCAAAAAATAAAAAAAAATAATAAACTCAATAAAACAAAAAATAAATAAACTCAAGATAACAAAAATAAAATAAATGAACTTTAAATAACAAAAAAAAAAAAAAAAACAACAAAACTCAAAATAAATAAAAAAAAACAAAACAACTAAAACTTCAAAAAAATAAAAAAAAAAAAAAAAAAAAAAAAAAAAAAAATAAAAATATATATATATATATATATATATATATATATATATATACACATATATAAATATATATATATATAAATGTATAGAAAATATAGAAATTTATTGATTTATTTAAAGCTAGACAGATAAATTAGGCATTAATATAAGAGTGATGGTTCAAGACAGAAGACAGCCCAAAAATAATAAAAAATAATAAAAATCCTGTGTTTTTCTGTCTTTACCTAAAGCGATCCCGGGGTCGGAGTTGGCGGTTTGCAGCAGCTCTCTGCCCTGACTCCGGACGAGCCACAGCGGGTCGGACTGCGTGGTGCCTTTAGGATCCAGCAGAACCACCTGGAATTTCCTGAAGTCCGTAAACCCGATGTCCTGGTTCAGCGGACAGACATCCAGCGCATCGGGAACGCTGTCGTTGTCAAAGTCATCGAAGCAGGCGTCCCCACTGCCGTCTCCTGCAGGAAACACGGCGAGAAATACAAATATACTGCAGAATAGATTAAACACAACGTTATTTATGATGTTTTGAAACTCGTGGGAGCTTTAGATTTTGTATATTCGTGCTAAGAACATGGTTTTTACGACTGGAGCAGGCACAGGGCAGATATGGACTCAGTGTTCTGTGTGTTAAACCAATCTGTCGTCAGCGATTTGTAATGTACAGGAAGCTACAAGGAAATATGTGTCGGGAGGTAGTCGCTTGTTAAAACATGAGTAAAATAAAACAGATAAATGGCAGTGAGTAACTTCTTTTGTGCTTTTGACAAGTTTAAATCATTAATAACAGGTTGGCCACACGTGAAAAGTACTAAAGGTTAAGGTACAAAACCGGAACTAAACCGGGACTAAAGCAGAACTAAACCGGGAATAAACAAGGACTAAACCAGGACAAAACCGGGACTAAACCGGGACAAAACCAGAACTAAAACTGGACTAAACCAGGACTAAACCGGAACTAAACGAGGACTAAACCAGGACAAAACCGGGACTAAACCGGGACAAAACCAGGACTAAAACTGGACTAAACCAGGACTAAACCGGAACTAAACGAGGACTAAACCAGGACAAAACCGGGACTAAACCGGGACAAAACCAGGACTAAAACTGGACTAAACCAGGACAAAACCGGGACTAAACCGGGACAAAACCAGGACTAAAACTGGACTAAACCAGGACTAAACCGGAACTAAACGAGGACAAAACCAGGACTAAACCGGGACTAAACCGGGACTAAATGAGGACAAAACCGGGACAAAACCGGGACTAAACGAGGACAAAACCAGGACTAAACCGGGACTAAACCGGGACTAAACCAGGACTAAACGAGGACAAAACCAGGACTAAACCGGGACTAAACCGGGACTAAATGAGGACAAAACCGGGACTAAACGAGGACAAAACCAGGACTAAACCGGGACAAAACCGGGACTAAATGAGGACAAAACCGGGACTAAACGAGGACAAAACCGGGACTAAACCGGGACAAAACCAGAACTAAACCGGGACAAAACCAGAACTAAACCGGGACTAAATGAGGACAAAACCGGGACTAAACGAGGACAAAACCAGGACTAAACCGGGACTGAACCGGGACTGAACCGGGACTAAACTGGGACTAAACTGGGACTAAACTGGGACTAAACTGGGACTAAACTGGGACTAAACCGGGACTAAACCGGGACTAAACCGGGACTAAACCGGGACTAAACCGGGACTAAACCGGGACTACTTGTCGTGCGGGTGCATGGGTGTCGTAGGCTCAAACACGGATGACGTCTGAACCTCTTCAGGTTTTTGATGAGTTAGAACATGGTCAAAAGGTCCAAAAAGTGTGTTCTGCACACGACCCCCTCGTCCACCTACCGTCTGAGTCTCGTTGGTCGCGGTTGGGCACCAGTCGACAGTTGTCTCTGTCGTCAGGGATACCGTCGTTGTCGTCGTCATGGTCACAGGCGTCGCCGCGCCCGTCCCGGTCCTGGTCGGCCTGGTTGCTGTTGGAGATATAGGGGCAGTTGTCCAAAGAGTTCTGGTGTCCGTCCTCATCGATGTCGGAGTTATCGTCACACATGTCCCCCACCAGGTCATTGTCCGAGTCCAACTGGAGACACAAATACAGGAAGATTAAAGAGGCTAAAGAGGGACTAAACCGGGACTAAACCGGGGCTAAAGAGGGACTAAAGAGGGACTAAACCGGGACTAAACCAGGACTAAAGAGGGACTAAACCCGGACTAAACCGGGACTAAAGAGGGACTAAACCCGGACTAAACCAGGACTTAAGAGGGACTAAAGAGGGACTAAACCGGGAATAAACCAGGACTAAAGAGGGACTAAACCGGGAATAAACCGGGACTAAACCGGGACTAAAGAGGGACTAAAGAGGGACTAAAGAGGGACTAAACCAGGACTAAACTGGGACTAAACCGGGACTAAAGAGGGACTAAAGAGGGACTAAACCGGGACTAAACCGGGACTAAACCGGAACTAAAGAGGGACTAAAGAGGGACTAAACCAGGACTAAACTGGGACTAAACCGGGACTAAAGAGGGACTAAAGAGGGACTAAACCGGGAATAAACCGGGACTAAACCAGGACTAAACCGGGACTAAAGAGGGACTAAACCGGGAATAAACCGGGACTAAACCGGGACTAAAGAGGGACTAAAGAGGGACTAAACCAGGACTAAACTGGGACTAAACTGGGACTAAACCGGGACTAAAGAGGGACTAAAGAGGGACTAAACCGGGACTAAACCGGAACTAAAGAGGGACTAAACCAGGACTAAACCAGGACTAAAGCGAGACTAAACCGGGACTAAACAGAGATTAAACCGGGACTAAACTGGGACCAAACCAGGGCGAAAGAGGGACTAAACCGGGACTAAACTGGGGCTAAACTAGGATCTAAACCGGGACTAAAGTGGGACTAAAGTTGGACTAAACCAGGACTAAACCAGGACTAAACCAGGACTAAACCAGGTAATACAAATACAAAAGGATATTAAAGTCACAGTGTGTAACCTTTTAGCCTAAAAATACATTAAAATGTTTTTCGTGTTTCCCTGTGTCTCTCTGTTAAACTTTTACTCTGAGTCTGTATCTTTGATCCCTCAGACGTTACGACGCTAAAAAAACAACCTTTTTCTTAAATTTGGTTGTGTTTATTGCACTGGAAAACTTAGAAAGACACGTGTCCTGACTCTTGGGGCTTGCATCTCCACAAACCTGACTATGATTTGGCCTGGCCTCCTCCTGCTTGCTTCTTTGGCTGTAATATTCCACACTATGGCATTAAATGTAACTACCTCTATGGAAAATGTATGAGATTTCAGAATGAACTGTGAGTTTTCATGAAGCAGAACCAGTTTAACAGTTTTTTTTCCCATATATTTCCCTTCTTCTGATATATGTGTAATGAGTCCTCCTCACCTGCAGGGGGTTGTGCAGCAGAGGGCAGTTGTCGCACTGGTCTCCCACTCCGTCCAAATCTGTGTCCCTCTGGTCCGTGTTGTAGATTAATGGACAGTTGTCACGTTCATTCAAGACTTCTGTAAAAACATGAAGAAGAAGAGACTTTTATAAAACAAAATGGCCGACACTGAGTCAGAGAAATAAATCGTTTTACACTGTTTTTTTTTAAAATAATTACGTCTTCCTGTTTGTGATATGAGGAACTATAGCACATCCCAGTAGCTCACGCTCTAATTCACTGACTGCGGGAACACTGAGGAGTTCATTTGGAAGAAATATCACAGGGAAAATTTGAAAAAATACATAAAAATAAGAAAGAATGAAACATATTTTTATATTATGTTATTTTTAACCACTGAGATTGAGCTTTAAATCATGTTAGAATGTTATTACCTCCTCAAAAACAGACCTGGAGCTGAGTTTTGTTTGAGTAACACTTTATTATTAGTCTGCAACATCTCCAAAGCTCAAAACGCTCTGTTCCACCTTGTGATGTCATCAAGTGGTAGTTTTCAACACGTTTTAACAGCTCCTTTTACCTTTAGTTCAGCAGAGATTGAACTAAAACTCCAGGTCTGAAATGATCCAAATGATTCTAAAAAGAAAGTGTATGGAGTTTAAAAACACAGCGGCGCACTTCCTGATGACATCACAAGGTGGAACAGAGCGTTAAACATGTGTGAATGAAATAAAACACAACCAGGTCTGTTTGTGACGAGGAAATGACATTAGAACATAAAATAAACTTGTTTAACACACAAGCCCTGCATATTTACACTATATACATTCTTCTCTCAAACTGAAAACACTCTGTTCCACCTTGTGATGTCATCATGTGGCGATACAGGAAGTGCTCCGCTGGGTTTTTATTTTCTCCACTACTCTACTCTCTCTCATTAGAATTATTTGTATGCTGTCAGCCCTGGAATTGCCGATCTTTACTGAACTAAAGGTAAAAATGTAGATGTTAACTGGAAAACTACCACTTGATGACATCACAAGGTGGAACGGAGCGTTTTGAGCTTTGGAGATGTTACAAACTGATAATAAAGTGTGACTCAAACATGTGAATAAAACAAAACACAACTCCAGGTGTGTTTTTGAGGAGGAAACGGCGTTGGAGCGTCTCAAACTGAAAACACTCTGTTCCACCTTGTGATGTCATCATGTGGTGATACAGGAAGTGCTCCACTGTGTTTTTAAACTCCACACACCTTCATTTCGAAAATCATTTGGATCATTTTAGTCGTGGAATTGCCAATTTTTACTGAACTAAAGGTAAAAGGAGCTGGTAAAGCCTGTTGAAAACTACCACTTGATGACATCACAAGGTGGAACAGAGCATTTTGAGCGTTTTGGAGATGTTACAGACTGATAATAAAGTGTTACTCAAACTCCAGGTCTGTTTTTGATGCATTAGAACATGGATTAAAGCTTCACCAGGGTCAGTTTTGCGTCATATAGGAGCTTTAAAGTCAAGAAAACCTTTATTTGTCCTCCAAACTTCATCACTCAGGATAAAAAGTATTTTAGCAAAGTTTCGCACCATCTCCATCTATATCTATGCTGCACGCGTCCCCCTCTCCGTCCTCGTTAGTGTCGGTTTGCAGTGGGTTACTCTCAAAGGGACAGTTATCACATCTGTCCCCAATTCCATCCAGGTCTGAGTCGAACTGACGAGGGTTGAACACCAGGGGGCAGTTGTCCTAAAACACACACACGTTTATGCAGAATTATACAGTAGATTTACACAGAAATGGACGTTTTTATGATCTAAATGTCTCAAAACTCACTCTTCCATCCAGAATCTCATCATTATCATCGTCAGGGTCACAGGCGTCTCCCACTCCGTCTTTGTCCCAGTCCTCCTGTCCAGAGTTAGGGATTGTTGGGCAATTGTCCTGAAAAAAAAAAAAAAAAAAAATCAAATTATGTTCATTCTATTAAATAAATGTATAATAAATATTGACCATTGGGTTGTTGCAAAAAAACATGTCAGTAAAAATATATATGATATAGTAATAAAAACTAGTAACAAATAATAACCAGGACTAAACCAGGACTAAACCGGGACTAAATCAGGACTAAACCAGGTCTAAACCAGGATTAAACCAGGACTAAACCTGGACTAAACCAGGACTAAACCAGGACTAAACCAGGACTAAATCAGGACTAACCCAGGTCTAAACCAGGATTAAACCAGGATTAAACCAGGACTAAACCAGGACTAAACCAGGACTAAACCAGGACTAAACCAGGACTAACCTAGGACTAAATCAGGACTAAACCAGGACTGAACCAGGTCTAAACCAGGACTAAACCAGGTCTAAACCAGGACTAACCTAGGACTAAATCAGGACTAAACCAGGACTAAACCAGGTCTAAACCAGGTCTAAACCAGGTCTAAACCAGGACTAAATCAGGACTAAACCAGGACTAAACCAGGTCTAAACCAGGACTAACCTAGGACTAAATCAGGACTAAGCCAGGACTAAACCAGGACTAAACCGGGTCTAAACCGGGACTAAACCAGGTCTAAAGCGGGACTAAACTGGGACTGAACCAGGTCTAAACCAGGTCTAAACCAGGTCTAAACCAGGACTAAACCAGGACTAAACCTGGACTAAAACGGGGCCAGTTGTTCTGTACAAATAAACTTGTTTTACATATAATTCAGGTGGATATAAATATAAAAATGAAAATGTAAATTGTGCGTATGAAAGGTTTTAATAGAAAACTTAAATGAAAACTAGAAAAAAAACTTAAACTTAAACTTGATTATTGTCGACTCAATAAAAAGTCAAACATTTCCCTCATGTTTGTTATTTCTTAAGTGTAATATCAGACATTTTTATGATGATTTTTGCTGCATTAAACAGAGAAATAGTGAATTATCAGTGTCACGCATCCAACAAAATCACAAATCATGACAAGAATGAGATCACATACTCTTTTAATCCCTTAATTTATCCCAAAACGTGGATATAAATGTATAATTCTGTGCCTGCGGTGCATACGCAGTACCTCGTGGCAGTGGTAGGTGGCGTTCTGTTTGCAGAGGAGCTGATGGTTGGGCCAGCCGTCCAGATCCGAGTCCTCTCCACAGACAAACCCGTCTCCCGCGAAGCCCACGGCGCAAACACATTTAAACAGCAGCTCTGAGGCCAGCCCCAGGTAAAAGCAGTCGGCCGATCTGTGACAGCTGTGAGTCCTGTCTCTGCACGGATTATGAGGCTCACAAACCTGCACCAAACAGAGACTTTAAACGTCCAAAATCACACAAAACTGACTCTTATGAGGTTTAATCCATGTTATAACGATGTTTCCTCCTCAAAAAACAGACCTGGAGCTGTGCTCTGTTTCATTCACATGTTTGAGTCACACTTTATTATTCGTCTGTAACATCTCCAAAGCTCAAAACGCTCTGTTCCACCTTGTGATGTCATCAAGTGGTAGTTTTCAACAGTTTTAACGGCTCATTTTACAACGAAACAAAAAGACACAACTCCAGGTCTGTTTGTGAAAAATAAAACCCCCCCCAAAAAACAAAAAACCTCAAAAAATTAAATTAAATCAAAAATTAAACCTTAAAAAAATAAAAAAAATAAACTAACTCAAAATAACAAAAATAAATAAATACATAAACTCAAGATAACAAAAAATAAGTAAATAGATTCAAAATAACAAAAAAACCCCAACAAAAACTCAAAATAACTCCCAAAAAAAAGAAAAAATGTACTCAAAATAAAAAAACAAAAAACAAAAAAAAAACAACAAAAAAAATAACTAAAAATAACTAAAGTAAATAAGTAATAATAATTTTAAAATGAATTAAAACTGCAAGCAGTGATAAAGGCCCTCGCCACCCCTTGCGACCGCGGGGTACACGCCACCGCGGAGTTTGCGCCTCTCGTTCCCGCTTACATCGCCCCTCCCACCAAAAACAGCGACTGAGTAATACTACTCCATTCATTCCAATGAGAACATTTATGACATTTTCACACCTGCACGGTTTAAAATAGAGGTATGTCTTCATTGACTTTTTTGTTCAGTATGATGAGTGGAATTTGTGTACCAAATTACGATAGTCTATGACAAAGTAAATTTTTTCATCCCAGTTAACCAAAACCCATGTATTTCAATGAGAAATGTCGGTCGTTGCCATGGCAACACACTTACAAATAGAGGTATGTTCTCTTTGGCTTTTTTGTTCAGGATGGGGATAGGGATGTCCATGCCAAATTTCAAATGTTTTTGAAAAAGTAAAATTTTTTTGGGTCCCATTCAAAATTTCCAGGGGGCGCTGTGGAGCAATGTAATATGAGACATCTGTAAATTGTATATCTATGCGTGCAGATCAACATTTTGAACAAAACGTATATTAATGCCGGGAAATTTGACGCTGCATGTCTCAGTTATTCGCAATTTAAAACTTCAAAAAATGGCTTTTTTCTTTGCAGGCCGGCCACACCCACATTTTATGATGTAAAAAAATCCAAGACAGTCGCCTTTAATCCCACATGGGTCTAGTTCATTTTGTCAAATTTTCAAGTTTTCTCAATGAAAATCCATGGCGTAAAAAATCCAAATGCGAGAGTTAAAATTTCAATAAAATGGGGTTCCGACCACAATGGCCGACTTCCTGTAGGTTTTAGGGTGGGGTCATAATATATTTTTTTACTTGTCTTGACATGTTCTATGGTGGTACCAAATTTCATTTGTCTACGATGGAAAAGGTCTGTCATTGACGTAATGTATTTTGAATTTTGAGGTGGCGCTACTGAGTCATTTTGCAACATTAATTTTTTTGCACATTAAATTACACATTTTTTCGCCAACCTTGAATTTTGGGTCATAGTTGGATTAGTGCAGAGCATCTATTTAGTCGACAACAAAGTCCAGTACTCTGAACCCCATTCATTTCAATGACACATTTATGACCATTTCTACGGTTACCACGGTAACATTGTTACAAATAGAGGTATGTTCTCATGGCTTTTTTTGTTCAGTATGTCAAGCCACATGTCCCTGTCAAATTTTAAATGTTTATGACAAAGTAATTTTTTTGGTCCCATTCAAAAGTTCAAGGGGGCGCTGTGGAGCAATGTAATGTCTAACCTATATAAGTTGTATATGTATGCACACAGATAAAGATTTTGAACAAAATGTATATTAATGCCGGGAAACAGGACACAGCATGTATGAGTTACGTGCGATGTAATACTTCAAAAAATAGCTTTTTTTTTGGTAGGCTGGCCACACCCACATATTATGACTTAGAAAAATCCAAGGTAGGAGACTGGAATCCCACATGGGTCTAGTTCCTTTTGCCCAATTTGGAAGATTCTTGAATGAAAATCCACAGCGTAAAAAAATCCAAACGTGAGAGTTAAAAAAAATTTCAAAAAAATGGGGTTCCGCCCACAATGGCCGACTTCCTGTAGGGTTTAGGGTGGGGGTCATAATATAATTTTTACTTGTCTTGACATGTTCTATGGTTCTACCAAATTTCATTTGTCTACGATGAAAAAGGTCTGTCATTGCCGTAATGTTTTTTTATTTTTGAGGTGGCGCTGTTGAGTCATTTTGAAATATAAATTTTTTTGAACATCAAAATAATACATTTTTCGCCAACCTTGAATTTTGGGTCCAATAAAATTGAGTTTTCGTTAACGTTCAGGGGGTCAAAAATGAGTTCAATCCGGCCGCAAAAATAAGAAGAAGAAGAAGGATGATGGAAACTGATTTTCGACCCATTATTTTTCTCCTAAACCATAAAAGCTACAGTCATGTGACTTTCTCACATTGTGCCCCATCACAAATAAGGCCTCTGTAAATTTTTTCACACGTCCACGACAGATTGATTGTCTTCTATGAATTTTTGAAAATGAAATTAGAAGAGGGCGCTAGAGAGTCATTTTGTGAGATAAAGCCATGATTTGCATATCATTGTGTTCAGCTCACAAATGTGCATAAACGCTGTATTAGCGTTTTCCCAACAAAAAATGTGTGAACGAGAAATATTTTTTTGAAATAATCCAAAATTTGTGATTTTGTATAAAATTCCCCATGACCACACCCAAAGTCATATTCAAATATAATTGATGATCTTTAATCTCACATGGGTTTAGTGGGTTTTGGCCAAATTTGAAGTGTTTGTGATGAAAACTGTGCGAGGAGATGTCCTGAATGTGAGGGTGTGCGCTTTTGTCATCACCGGGTTTGATCCAATATGGCCGACTTCCTGTACATTTTAGGGCGGGGCCATAATATCATTTTTGTCATGTCCCGACATGTTCTATTTTTTGATGTGAGTTTCAGATTTTTGGGTTCACTTTTTTCCGAGTCGGGCTCCCATAGGCCCAATGAAAATCAAAGTTTGAGGTGGCGCTATCGAGTCATCTTTCGTTATTTTTTCTCGGGGTCTTCGGTGACAGTTAGAGCTTGGCGAGTTCTAATTTTTGACACCACTCACTGGCATGTCGGGGCGTGTTTACCACTTGATTTTTGCCATTTTCCCCGTTTCGGACGCGGTTTTAATGAGTCCCTCGCCGGGACGTTGTCTCCGGCTCGGGCCTAATAAAAATAATGAAAAAAATAAAGAATGTAGGATCATGTAGAATGGATTAATAAGAATTTAAGACCAAAATGACGAGTCTGACAGCAGCAGGTACAGAGAGAGGAGACACGGTTTTTCAATAGAAAGTGAATTGGAGCCAGAGTCGATGGAGCCGTTGGTGCGCCCGTGATCACTTCCTGTTTGGGGTGAGCTATGTCCGTTTATATAAACAGTCTACGGTCTGGAATCACACAGTAAAGTGTTTCAAACTGTCCAGTCACACATTTGTCTCAGATGTTACAGACTTCAGAACATCCTCGTGTCACTGAGAACAAAAATAATACGTCCGATTTCTGGAGTTTGATCCTTCGCTTGTTGATTCTACAGAAAAAGTGTTTTTATTTGTTCCTTTTACACTCGTAAGGCATTGTGTGAGAGAAAAAAAATGCTTTAGATCATAACCTCTTATTTAAATGCTGTAAAGTGTGTGGACTCGGCTGAATAGGAGCAGGTCACAGATTAATTGCAATTAAATCAAAATTATAATGTGAATAATAATATGTGATTACAATTAAACTGCAAAAGCTCCAGTTATGTGATTTTTTTTTTCTTTTTGTCCCAATTAACATTATATATATAAAAAAAACCAAGAGAGGAGAGAGGAGAAGAGAGAGGACGACGAGAGAGAAGAGAGAGGAGAGGTGACGAGAGAGAGACGAGAGAGGAGACGAGAGAGGAGACGAGAGGGGAGGAGAGAGGAGGAGAGAGAGAGAGAGAGAAGAGAGAGGAGACGAGAGAGGAGACGAGAGAGGAGAGAGAGACGAGAGAGGAGACGAGAGGAGGAGAGAGGAGACGAGAGAGGAGACGAGAGAGGAGAGAGAGAGAGGAGACGAGAGAGGAGACGAGAGAGGAGACGAGAGAGAGGAGACGAGAGAGAGGAGACGAGAGAGAGGAGACGAGAGAGGAGACGAGAGAGGAGACGAGAGAGGAGACGAGAGAGGAGACGAGAGAGGAGACGAGAGAGGAGACGAGAGAGACGAGACGAGAGAGAGAGGACGAGAGAGGAGACGAGAGAGGAGAGAGAGGAGACGAGAGAGGAGACGAGAGAGGAGAAGAGAGAGGAGACGAGAGAGGAGATGAGAGAGGAGACGAGAGAGGAGAGAGGAGACGAGAGAGGAGACGAGAGAGGAGAGGAGAGAGGAGACGAGAGAGGAGACGAGAGAGGAGAGAGAGAGGAGACGAGAGAGGAGACGAGAGAGGAGACGAGAGAGGAGACGAGAGAGAGAGGAGATGAGAGAGAGGAGACGAGAGAGGAGACCAGAGAGGAGACGAGAGAGAGGAGACGAGAGAGGTGACGAGAGAGGAGACGAGAGAGGAGACGAGAGAGAGAGGAGAGGAGAGAGAGGAGACGAGAGAGGAGACGAGAGACGAGAGAGGAGACGAGAGAGGAGACGAGAGAGGAGAGAGGAGATGAGAGAGGAGACGAGAGAGGAGAGAGGAGAGGAGAGAGGAGAGGAGAGAGGAGACGAGAGAGAAAACAAAAGTCTTTGGAGAAAAGACCAAACTGAGGAGTCAGAAGAGGAGCCACAACCTCCCAGAAAAATAAAGCTGAGTTTAACAGACGACACGAGGAGAACGACTTAAACCTGGGTTTGTCTCGACAGGTGAGTCTCACACATATCGTCTGCACAGTGAGTTTTGTACCTGTTTGCTCCTCTGCGCCTCCTCCATCCCGAGTCCAAACGGCTGCGTCCCTTTGTACCGAGGAGGACAGGGCAGACAGTAGAACCCGGGGTCTGTGTTTATGCAGCCGACCACACAGACGCCCTCCACCTCACACTGCGACGAGGAACATGTCATTCTGTTAATTTTACTCAAGTCTATCGTCAAATGTGTCACGATTATCAATATATAGGGCTTTATGATCAGATTTAAGCTGTAGAAGTTTGAATTAACAACATGTCTGACTCATTACAGACTCAAACTAACGACTTAAGTGTTTCATTCTGCTGTTTATTTAATGATTTTTAACAATATTGCAGATTTAGAATAGTTTTTGTGGTGTAAATCTGCTCTTGAGTTACAATATTATCGTTAATCGTCTATTTTTACTTCACCAACTTCAAAATATGTGATCGTGACAGGTGCAGCTGGGTAAAAACATTCAAAACTTTCTCTGCAAATAGACAAAACTGTGTCTATTGTGATTTTATGAGTGAAAATCAAAATGGAGACTTCTTACAAACCCCGCCCCCCTTCGTGAGCCAAAATGGACGCCCCGGAGAGAGTCAAAAACTACCTTTACACATGTAGTAAAGCTGTTTTCTATATTTTTTTCTAAACATGACCCTTTAAACGAAGATATTCAAACCATAAAGAGCCAATCAGGAGCGAGGCTGTTGAAGGTGACGCCCCTTTCCGCCCACACCGCTGGTTTAGCAGGGAGCGGGCGCTTAGCAACGCTGTCAATCAAACCTGTTGCTAACACTAACAGGAGCGACGTCGGGGAAAGAAGGACCTGATGTGTCTGTTATTAATGTTCATATGTTGATTTACAGACACAGACGTGAAATAAAAACCCCAGGATCATGTAGAGGGTTAATACGAACATTTAAGACCAAGACCAACACAGAAAGTGAATTGGAGCCAGATTCGACGGAGCAGGAAGTGCACCATGATCACTTCCTGTTTGGAGCGTGGTGCTAGCTGGTTAGCTATGTCAATTTATATTAACAGTCTAATGTTTTACAAAGCACCAAGACCAGAGTTTGTCCGTGAATATGAGCTCGTGGAGATATATTTACCTCGTTTTCGTCCTCACAGTGCGTCCCGTTTCCTCTGAGACCGGGGGGACAGGGGCCGCACTCCCAGGATGCATCAGGGTGAAAGGTGCAGCTCACTCCAGGGAAGCAGGGGCGATGCTGCAGACACACGTCTGAAAACAGGAGTGAAGTGGGAGTATTGAAAAGACTTTGAAGATAAAAGGTTTTGTAGGAGTCTTCACTGTAGGGTCAGAAAATTTATTTTTATGTGTTTCCATAAAAGGCAAAATACATAAAGTAGTCTCCTTGTCTCCTCTCCTCGTCTATTCTCCTCTCTTCACCTCCTCTCTCCTTGTCTTCTCTCTCCTCCTCTCTCCTTTTTTTCCTCTCCTGTCTCCGTTCTCCTTGTCCACTCTCCTTTCTCCTTCTCTCCTCTGCTGTCTCCCGTCTCCTCGCCTCCTCTTTCCTTGTCTCCTCCCTCCTCGTCTTCTCTCTCCTTTTCTCCTCACCTGTCTACACTCTCCTTGTCTCCTCTCTCCATTTCTCCTCTCCTTTCTCATCACCTCCTCTCTCCTTGTGTTCTCTCCGTCTCCTCCCTCCTCGTTTTCTCCCTCTTCCTCTCCTCTCCTGTCTCCTCTCTCCTCCTCTCCTCGTCTCTCCTTGTCTTCTCTCTCGTCCTCTCCTCTTGCTTCATCTCCTCTTCTTGTCTCCTCTCCTGTCTCCCCCTCCCTATCTCCTCTCTCCTCTGTCCTCCTGTCCTGTCCACATCTCCTCTCTTCTCCTCTCCTGTCTCCTCCCTCTTTGTCTTCTCTCTCCTCCTGTCCTCTCCTGTCTCCTCTCTCCTCCTGTCCTCTACTGTCTCCTCTCTCCTCCTGTCCTCTACTGTCTCCTCTCTCTTTGTCTCCTCTCTCCTCCTGTCCTCTACTGTCTCCTCTCTCCTCCTGTCCTCTACTGTCTCCTCTCTCTTTGTCTCCTCTCTCCTCCTGTCCTCTCCTGTCTCCTCTCTCCTCTTGTCTCCTGTCCAAAGACCCAAACCCTAGCCTGTCCTCTGCCATCGTAGCTGTGAAAACTATAAGTTCTAGTTTAAAAAGTCGCTCTGTTGATCTGTGTTCACACTGACACTGACCTGTGGGACATGTCTCTGTGCTGCAGGCCCGATAGTCCACAGTGTCACCGGCACATGGTTTCCCCCCGTGTTTGGGGGCGGGGTCAGAGCACGCCCTCTCTTGACTGGACAGACCCCCTCCACATGAGAGCGAACACGGGGACCACTCCGACCAGGCGCTCCAGCCCCCGGCAACTGCCATTTACACGAGCAAGAAACCGTCATCAAGAAACCAGCAAGAAGCCAACAAGAAACAAGCAAGCTATAGTTGTATGACATGTATATGTATATATGTATGTATGTATATGTATATATATATATATAGTGGGGATATATATATATTTATATATATATATATATATATATCATATATATATATATATATATATATACAGATATATCCATATATATATATAGCGAATATATACCATTTTTTTTAAACTTTTTTTTTTTTAAGAAAACTGTAATTGAATACATACAAAAAGCAAAAAAAACAGCAAGAAATTTTAGCAAGAAACCCCCTTCAAGAACAACGCACTTTACATATAATAATATGTATAATATTATAGCTACTATGTGACTTTTGGAAGGTGGATTTTTTTTCCTACATTTAAAAACAAAAAATATATATATAAAACCCACCAAAAAACGCAAAAAAAAAAACTAAAAATATATAAATAGTTTTTGCTCTTTGTAAATGTAAAAGGTAAAATGTTTTATATTTTATAAATAAATATTTTTTATAATGTTTTCCACCTTTAAGGCTCAAGCTATATAGTATTAAAGCTCCAGTATGTAACTTTTCTGATTGAAAGTAGTATTTTTCCTATATTTTCAAATACAAAAGCAAAAAACTTTACATACATATACGAGCTACTGTCTACCTTGATTTTTAATGTGATAATAGAAGAAATATGCCAGAGATGGACAGGTTTGTTTGCACAGACGTTTTAAAGTATACTGTGTTTTCCTCCATGTTTCGCAGTATTTGCAGTATTTGCTGTGTGTACTCACTCGGACACAGTGGTTTGGTGCAGGTCTCACTCTGTCTCCCTGCTCCGCTGCAGCCTCTACCGCCCCTCTGTGGCGGGGGGGTGTCACACAGACGCACACGAGTCATGTTCCCCTCCCCACAGCTCACCGAGCAGGACGACCAGGGAGACCAGTGCCCCCAGTGGCCGTCTGACTGCACTGCAGGGGTAACAAGTACACACATAAGGATAAGAAGTAGTAGCAGTAGTAGTAGTAGAAGTAGTAGTAGTAGTAGTAGCAGTAGTAGCAGTAGAAGAAGTAGCCGACCAGGGCAACCGGTGCCCCCAGCTGCCATCTGAGTGCACTGCAGGGGGGAAGAAGTATAGGTGGTATGGTGTAACAGTAGCACTTGTAATAGTAGTAATAGTAGTAGTCGTAGTAGTAGCTATCGTAGTTGTAGTACTGTGACCAAAGTTACCATCAGAGTGCACTGCGGTGGTAGGAAGTATAAGAAGGAGAAGGAGTAGTTGTAGTTGCCGAGCAGAAGGCCAGCTGCCATTGTATTGTAAGTAGTAGTAGCAGTAGCAGTAGCAGTATACTAGCAGTAGTAGTAGTAGTAGTAGTAGTAGTAGTAGCTGTAAAAAGGACTGTGTATCTGCCAGTGGTGGGTTTGGTGATTATACTGTAAGTAGTGACCAGACTTCAACATGAAACACACAAAAACACAACTGAAGTAAGATTAAGTAGTCAGAAGTAGTAGTAATAGTAGTAGTAGTAGTAGTAAGTATAGTACTATTGATCAACACAATGGCCATTTACTGTAATTTCCTAAAGTTGGACAAATGCGTTTTCCACTTTTATCTCGATGTCTGGACGTCATACGAAAAATGAAAAATAGTACTTGTCACGGCAGTTTTAATATACAGTCATAGTAAGTACAACAGCAGTGGAAATAGTAAAAGACGTAGTAGTAGTAGTAGCAGTAGTACAAAGGACATAAGTGGTCCCAAGACAAATCAGTATAAACACAACATGGAACGAGAACAAGCTGATTCTGACTGGAAAAAGTGAGTTTTTCTTCACTTTAGCCTTTAAGTTTAAAGTTCTGATCTTTATCTCTTTGTCAGGAGTTTATATTCTCGGAAAAATACTGCGTTTGTTCCGTGTTTTGTGTATTTAAGGACGTTTGAGATGGAGATCGTACTTTTGCGGTCAGACTTCAACTAAAACAAGAACTTCAGTTAGTAATACACTCACTCAAACAGCAGAGTACGCACACAGAGGAGGGGTTAGTGTCTTGCTCAAGGACACGACGAGAGCGGGATTCGAACCAGCAACCTTCAGATCAGAGGAGAAACTGTAGTAGCAGGTGTAGTAGTAGTGGTAGTAGTAGTGAAACCAAGAAAAATATTCATTCTTACTGCTATAAACTACTGAACACTACATGACATAGGGCAAACAAAAGGAATAGTAGTAGTAGTAGTAGTAGTAGTTGTAGTAGTAGTAGTAGTAGTAGTAGTGCTAGTAGTAGTAGTAAGATGAGAAGGAGTGAGTACAATCCCGTTTACAAAGCACTCAACATGAAACAATGCAGATGCAAAGAAACTAGAAGTAAA
>JAIEZT010000304.1:222542-295042 GCA_019594935.1 Periophthalmus modestus | reverse complement strand
GTTATCCCACCATTCTTTTTCTTTAGCTTAGCAACGCTGTCAATCAAACCTTTGCTAACGCTAAAGTCTGATGTGTCTGTTATTAATGTTCATATGTTGATTTACAGACACAGACGTGAAATAAAAACCCCAGGATCATGTAGAGGGTTAATACGAACATTTAAGACCAACATGAGTCTGACAGCAGCAGGGACAGACAGAGGGGGCGCTGTTTAAAAAAAAAAAAAGAAAAAGAAAAACTCAAAATAAAAGAAAATGAATAAATAAACTCAAGATAACAAAAATTCAATTAATAAACTCAAAATAACTAAAAAAAAAACAAACAAAAAAACCCCAAAAACTTAAAATAACTAAAAAATAAATAAATTCTGAAATTAACTCAGAATAACTAAATAAACTTAATATAACTTTAAAAAAATGAAGAAAATAAACAAAAAAAATATAAATAAACTCAAAATTGCTCAAAAGAAAAAAAAAAACAAAAACAAAAAAAACCTCAAAATAACTAAAAAAAAAAAAATGAACCCAGGATCATGTAGAGGGTTAATACAGAAATTTAAGACCAAAATGAGTCTGACAGTAGCAGATGCAGAGAGAGGGGGCGCTGTTTAAAAAAAACAAAAAACAGACTAAAAAAAACAAAACAAACAACAAAAAAAACCAACTCAGTATAACAAAAATAACAAAAAATAAAATAAATCTACTCAAAATAACTAAACAATTTTTTTTATCCCAAAACCTCAAAATAACTATAAAAAAAAAAGGAGAAGAGGAAGAACATAAACAAAAATAAATAAACTCAAAATAACTTAAAAAAAAACCCCAAAAACAAACAGAAACTCAAAATAACTGAAACCCTATCCCCCCAAACATTTAACATTTAAGACCAAAATGAGGAGTATTTGCTATTTGAAGTGAGCAAGTTACAGGTCAGATCTGTGGAGAGGCGACTCTGCTCACGTGTCCAATGTGTGTGAGTCTTTTGGAGCAACACGCACAAGCAAAACACACAAAACAGACACATTTAATGCCCTACGGTGGAACATTACAGGCAAAGGCAAAACTAGAACATTTCCATGGGGACGGTGGGAAACGCTCCACCTGAAAAGTTGCATGATGCACCTTTAAACAGAATAATGTGTCTTGCTGCAGCCCCTTTTCAAACACGAGAGAAGTGGAATTACTATTTTGAACAAACATTTGCAGGGTTCACTTTGCTTCACCAATATTTCCAGGCAAATAAAAGGAAATGAAAAAACTAGATTTTAATTAAAGAATCATATTTTAACATTTTGACCAATTTCACCAGATCCCAATATTTACTCCACAAATATGAACCAAGTCTAATAAAAAACTGCCAATCTTTAATAGAATTTCAGCTGAATTATTCTGTTTTCATTTGCAAATATTTTTACCACTATCAACCAAATATTTACACAACAATGAGACAATAAAACGTCCGAAACGATAATTAAACATCATGAATAACTTCACTTTGAGCCAAGATTCTTCAGACCATCAGAGAGCCATTCTTCTGCTCTCAAAATATTTACCAGCCCAATAAAAGCACCGATAAAAATGCTCCAAACTTTAATAGAATTTGGTGGAATGAGTTTTTGATTTAGACGCTTTATACGACCTAACAAAGAGAAAGAGCGAAATTTTGATTTGGTTTAATTTAATTTGAAATGTTTTACAAACCAGAAAACCAATATTTACAAGTGCAAGTGAAAAAAGCTTCAGTTAAACTTGCACTATGCCATTTTTTTTCCAGAGGAGGATCCTTCTTGTTCCCATGGAGACAAAGCTTTGACTAAAATGTTCCATAGTACGGCGATTAGCTGTCTAAGCTATCTATCATCTCCAGGGAGAAGAGTAAGATTCACCAGGCCCAGTTACACTTCAGATCTGTGGAGAAGCGGCATGTGGGAGTGTGTGTTCTTCAATTAAAGCCATAATGTGGGATATTTCAGGCAAACGATGTCTGTGTAATCCCTCAGTCGTCCTGGTCCAGAGCTGAAGAAGCGGTTAGGATGAGACACGAAACGTCCTCAGTCCTACAACTTTTCGTCCAGTTCACAGATTTGACCATTCCAGGCAAAGCAATAACATCTCCATGGAAACGAGCAGAAAAGTCAGCTCCACCTCCGCCAGAAAAGTTACACAGTGCACCTTTAAACCACTGTCTGTGTAAAGAAGTGACTGAGCGAGTGTGACGTCACCCACAGCCCACAAGCTCATCGAGGCTAGTTACAGCGGCTAATTTGAAGCCAAGTTCCATATCGGGTATCATAGCAACCAAAGAGCCAATCAGGAGCGAGACTGGTTTAGCAGAGAGTGGGCGCTTAGCAACACTGTCAATCAAAGCTGTTGCTAACGTTACCAGGAGCGACGTCGGGGAAAGAAGGACCTGATGTGTCTGTTATTAATGTTCATATGTTGATTTACAGACACAGACGTGAAATAAAAACCCCAGGATCATGTAGAGGGTTAATACGAACATTTAAGACCAAAATGAGTCTGAGAGCAGCAGGGACAGAGAGAGGGGGCGCAGCTTTTCAATAAACAAAAAATAAACTAAAAAAAAAAACCCTCAAAATAACAGAAAATGAATAAACTCAAAATAACAATAAATAAATAAATAAATGAATAAACTCAAGATAACAAAAAACCCAAAAACTCAAAATAACAAAAAGAAAAAATTAAACACAACCCCCCCCCCCCTCAGAATACAAAAAAAAACTACAGACAAAAAAAAAAAATTAAAAAGAAAACAAAAAAAAATAAACTAAAAAAAAAAAAAAACAAAAAAAACCCTGAACTCAAAAACTAAAAAACAAAACAAAAAAAACAAAAAAAAAAAAACAAACTCAAATTAACTTAAAAAAATGAAGAAAATAAACTAAAAAAAACAAAAAAAACAAAACAAAACTCAAAATAACTAAAAACACAAAAAAAAAAAAAAAAACCCAAACAAACTCAAAAAATATGAACCCAGGATCATGTAGAGGGTTAACATGAATATTTAAGACCAAAATGACGTTTTTTCAATAGAAAGTCATTGGAAGCCAGTCAAAGCACACCCATGATCACTTTGGAACGTGGCGGCTAGCGGGTTAGCTACGTCTATTTATACAAACAGTCTATGATATGGACATAAAAGTTGGTGTTACCGTGCAGCCGCAGTAGGTGCAGGGGTCTGGGTCCCACTCCTCTCCCTGGACATAGACTCTTCCGTCCTTCAGACAGACGTCCTCCCAGTTCAGACGTTCTCCCAGACCAGGAGACACCATGTTACTGATGTTACGCTGGTTCTGCTCATTACTGACATCAGTTCTGCTGGATTCATTCACATTCGAGCTGGTTGTGGTGATGGTGTTGTTCAGCTCTGCCAAAGTGAGACGGATTTCTTCGTTCTCTTTGGACTGAAATATATAAAAAAGAGGAAAATACTAAGTACAGCTGGGATCTCTGGTTTTCTATTACTGCTGCAACTACCACTGCTACTATTACTATTACTACAACTACTGCTGCTGCTCCTACTGCTCCTCCTCCTCATCCTCCTACTACTACTACTACAACTATTACTGCTACAGCTCCTACTACTACTGCTGCTGCTCCTACTATTACTACTAATACTGCTGCTGCTCCTACTGCTCCTCCTCCTCCTACTACTACTACTACAACTACAACTATTACTGCTGCAGCTCCTACTACTACTACTACTACTACTACTGCTGCTGCTGCTCCTACTGCTGCTCCTACTACTACTACTACTACTACTACTATTGCTACTACTACTACTGCTGCTGCTCCTGCTGCTCCTACTGCTCCTACTACTACTACTACAACTACAATTATTACTGCTGTTGCTACTACTACAACTATTACTGCTGCTGCTGCTCCTCCTCCTCCTCCTACTACTACTACTACTACTACTACTACTACTACTACTACTACTACTACTACTACTACTACTACTACTACTATTACTATTACTATTACTATTGCTACTACTGCTACTGCTACTGCTATTGCTATTGCTATTGCTATTGCTATTGCTATTGCTATTGCTATTGCTATTGCTATTGCTATTGCTATTGCTACTCCTCCCGGCAGGGCCGCCTCAGCCTATACACAGACTAACAAGCTGCTTAGGGCCCCCAGGCCACCAGAGGGCCCCCAAGAGCCCATACATTTATATTGAAAATAATATTTGGAAAGTTTTTTTTTTAAAGTAGTAGTAGTATTAGTAGTAGTAGTAGTACTAGTCTACATATCCCTCTTAAATGATTAGATGTGTTTTATTTCCAGTAGCTAAATATGTTCTGCCACATTTGTTTTTGAGTCAGGCAGTGGTGTGGACAGCTACGTGGTTACGGGTGTGAAGGACCCCGCCAATCCAGGTGTGCTGTGGGACTGAGGCAGCAGAGGGACATTTGAATGAGTTTAAGTCCAGGACAATGTATGAAAAGTCCAGAGGAAGTGGGACTTTTCAGAGAGGACTCGAAATATGTCCCACTTTACACCACTGGACCTGCAGATAAAACAGAGAGACTGGACAGGACACACCTCAGAGGGACAGAGGACAGACATGACACACCTCAGAGGGACAGAGGACAGACAGGACACACCTCAGAGGGACAGAGGACAGACAGGACACACCTCAGAGGGACAGAGGACAGACAGGACACACCTCAGAGGGACAGAGGACAGACAGAGGGACAGAGGACACCTCAGAGGGACAGAGGACAGACAGGACACACCTCAGAAGGACAGAGGACAGGTGAGTCTCTGTTTTTGTTCAGATGCTGTGAGGCTGAAGTGTCTCTGCTCCTGTGTCACATTAAACACGCTGCTTCTGGCACCGAACTACATCTAAATACTAAATAATACTAAATCTAATTATTTCATAGGATTTTTATAGTATATCCAACTTTTTCATCTTAGAATACTTAGGCTGTTTTAAATTTCTACTGAAATCACTGTTTTTGGTATAATTCAAACATAATTTATTTAGATAAGTTTCTGGCTTTAATATTTACCACGTCCTCTTAGTAGCTGCGCTAACTGCTAACGGGCTAACCGCTAACGCGCTAACTGCTAATGAGCCACTGTTAGCATAACAGGGAGTGTTGTGTTACTTTTCAGGGCCACACTTTCACATATGTTCATGCTGCTCGTCTTTTTAAAGCTCCGAACTCGCTCTGTTCAGTCGCTGAATGTGTTTGTCAATTATAATAAGTTACAATGCAGCACAAGCAAATAATCACCAGCGCCGCTTAGCATCGTTAGCATGCTACTATCATCGTTAGCATGCTACTATCATAAACAGCACGCTGAGGTCCTCTTTGAACGAGAAGCAGGAGCTACAGTGGTATCGGCTCTTGGTATCGGCTCTTGGTATCAGCAGTCCATTGACGAGCACAAGTACTTGCCCCCGATACTGGTATCGATATCTGTGCATCCTACTCATTAATATGCATGTACGTAAAATCTCTGTTCATTTTGTTTGCAAATTTATATTAAACCAGGGCCAAACCAGGGCCAAACCAGGGCCAAACCAGGGCCAAACCAGGGCCAAACCAGGGCCAAACCAGGACTAAACCAGGAGCCAAACCAGACTAAACCAGGGCCAAACCAGGGCCAAACCAGGGCCAAACCAGGGCCAAACCAGGGCCAAACCAGGGCCAAACCAGAGCCAAACCAGAGCCAAACCAGGGCCAAACCAGGACTAAACCAGGACTAAACATGTTGAATCAGAGTTTGAGTTTTGTGCAGTTAAAACTTCTTCCTGAAGATGTGACACAGGCCTCGACTTTGACAATGTTTAAATCCAGGCTCAAACGGTTCTGTTTAGCTGCTTGTGACTGAAAGAGTTTTATTCTGCACTCTGCTCTTTTAATGTTACTTTTATGATGATTATTTATGTTTTGAGTTGTTGTATTTAATTTTAACGTCTTTCTTATTCTGTAAAACACTTTGAATTACCTCGTGTATGAGTGCACTCTACAGATAAACCTGCCTTGTCTTGTCTTGCCTTTATTTGTTGTTAATATAACTGCTTTTGTATGTGACTCTCGGTTGCCATGCCAACACGTTGATTTGACGGTTGTATTGATCAGTTGCTGGTCTGTTTTGGAGATTGGCTCTGCTGAGTTTAGACTGCTGTGGATTTGGCGTGGGTTATGGCTTTGTATTCAGAAAATAAACACGAAATTTGGCATGTTTCCTTACACAGGAACGCCACAATATTATCTGTTTTTTGTTTTTTGTTGACTTTTATATGAAGCACTTTGATCAGCTGAAGTTGTAAATGCACGCTAGAAATAAACTCGAATTGAACTTCCTATACTCTATAATATATACATTTATGTCTTCTGTGCAGGAGTTCTGATTCTGTTCCTGACTCTGGACTCACCACTTTCTCCAGGTCGTCCAAGAGGTTGTTGGTGACGAGCCTCAGTCCGTGGATTTCGGTGATGATTCCGAGCAGATCGTCACAGGGCTGTCTGCAAACCTCTGCCCCCTCCACTCCTGAAACTACAAACAAGGTTAGTTTATCTGTACAGCACGGTTAGCATCCTCACTGCGTCACCACTTCCTGTCCACTGTTATCGCTGAAGTTTTTGCCGAGACGCGCTAAAAGGAATAAATGTTTAAAGATCAGACAGTGCACAGGGAGCTGCAGCTGGATGTCACTTACGACAAATTAAACACAAATAAAATACTTCACCAGAGACACTTTTGTGTTCAGAAAGAGACATGTTTGTGTCTCAATGCTAATGCTAACGCTAATTTAGAGACATAGTAAATACTGAAACGACCCTGCAAACGGAAGTATTCGACACATAAAAATAATTGCGTGGTCTTTATTTTAATTAGTCCATCCATCCATGTTCTTCCTCTTATCTGGGGCAGCAGTCTAAGCAAAGACTCCCCGACTTCCCTCACCCCAGACATGTCCTCCAGCTCTTCCGGTGGGACCCCAAGGTGTTCCCAGGCCAACCGAGAAACATAGTCCCTCCAGCGTGTCCTGGGTCTTCCCCGGGGCCTCCTCCTGGAACACCTCCCCACAAAGGCGTCCAGGAGGCATCCTGAGCAGATGCCTGAGCCTCGTCTGGCTCCTCTCGACGTGGAGGAGCAGAATCAAAACCTTTCCGTCATACACACAGCTAAACAGAACCATTTGGAGCCTGGATTTAAACATTGTCAAAGTAGAAGCCTGTCTCACATCTTCCAGGTTTCAGCTGTGCAAAATTGAAAACAAAACAACAGGAACCATCCAAAATGTGGTCGATATAGTTCTGAGAGATGTGAAAATCGCAATTTTTGATTCAATCTGGTTTTGCCTTTAAACAAATAAATCTGGTTTCAATATAAACTCCCTGAACATAAACACTACGGGGGTTTTGCCTTTGCTCAAAAAATCTCACAAAATAGTCAAAGTTCTTCCTCCAAAGTCTTGCGTCTGCTCTAAACCACAAACTTTTACAGAGGACTGGCCGTGGACCTGTGGATTAAAAAGAGCCAAGCAGATCATTCACGAGCAGAAGTGACTGAATCTCCATCTCAAATTCAAATATGATTCATTGCTCAGCCCCAAGTGAACACATCTGACACTACAAAGCACTAATCCAGGTTTTTTTGTTACGATACCGATGAGGATGATACTTTGGCCTTAAATACCTGCAGATATCTGATATAAACCAACACTAGGGCAGACAAAATATAATTAATTTCCTTTAAACACAAACAGCATAAGGTCAAAATGATCCAAATGTTTTTAATAACTACAGGACAGTTTAATATGAGACGTTTTGGGCTAAAATTGGTCAGTAAATGTGTCTTATTACATCAGTTTATGAACCAAAATGGGGTCGATAACTTGCAAGACGATATCAGACCCATTTCTGTCACATGGGTAAAGCACAAGGTCTCAACAATAACTCACATACAGATCTTTTAAAGCTCAAATGAAAAAACGGTTATGGTCAAATCAAACATGCTTCATCCATAGTAGAAATGTGATTTTAACTGTTCCACAGAGACGTATTTGCATGTGGGCAAAATATGAAGGGGGTGGGTGTAGAATGTAGTTGTCTGAATTGAATGAATGGACCAAACTGACTGAACGAATGGGGATTGTGTAATGAATTGAATGTGCAATATTTTGTATGGTGCAATAAGTGTATTTGTGGAATGATATTAATGTGCAATGAATGAAATGTGCAACCATGGGGACTATGCGGTGAAGGTAGTGCAATTTTGAACTTGATCCTTTTGTGACCCCAGCCCCTGGAACAACAGATGGAAACGAGCCTTTGACTATAATCTGGTGTATTTACATTCATGTTGTTTCATGTGTGTTCATTAATACATTGTCCCAGTCAAATAAATAAATAAATAAATAAATAACCAACATGAGTAAGAAGGGAAAACTTAATAGAAGATGAAATAAGTGAAAATGTTTTAATGATTAAAGACAAGATTCACAACAGGAACATCTTCATCGATTTGCTTATAAATTGTACATTGCCATTGGTAATGTACAATTTACAATTTTGTTGATTCGACAATTAGGGAAAAGTGGGACATAAATAAATACCTCACAATATTAATGACATTTTTTAACTTGGTAGAAAGAATTTAGGTAAGAATAAGTTAGGAATTTACAAAGTTATTCTCCCAAAAAGTAAAACATATGTCCAGTATTAGGAATGTTTGCAAACTATAACATTTTTACAAGATGCTGATAGTGGGCAGGTATTTATCATAATGTGGGAATAAAAACTCTATATACAAACACATCACGTCCTCCCATTTGACAAAACCAGGTCCCTGTGCTCGTGATTCCTTTTTTATTAGATCAACATGGTTTAAAATTGAAATATTGCTTAAAATAGGTTAGGATTTAAGTACAGGTCAGGCAAATATTAACCACGGTCAGGTCAGTCTCTAGGAAATCAACATAATGTTCTCAAGAAAAAAGTACAGATACTGGAGCAAAAAAAAAATCAAGTAAAAGTATCATATGAAAAAATCAACTTAAGTAAAAGTATTAAAGTATCTGTTTAAAAATGTACTTAAAGAGTAAAAAGAAAGTATTTTGTGCCGATTTTGAGTCTTATAAAGCTTCAAATGTGCTGATTTTGATAGATTTGAGCTGAATTTTGTTCAACAGAAACAACTGAATCAATCGGGGTTTTTTTCTGTTTTTGAATTTTTTTTATTTGCTCAAATTCTGAACATGTTAAAAATGAACTCTCAGACTTTTCAGCAGGTTTCACGCAATAATAAAATCTACTTTTACTTTTCCAAAATGTTCAAAAATGTAGTGAAGTAGAAAGTACAGATACTGCTCTCAAATGTACTCTAGTAAAAGTAAAGCACAGATACCTAAACTTAAACATAAGTGCAGTACTTGTACTCTGTTCCATTCCAGTGTGTGTATATTTGCGTGTGTGTCCATGTACCTGCGAACACAGCTGCTCCATAAATAACCATTAAAATCCAGGGGGAACCTCTTGGCTCGGTCGTCTCTGTCCACACATAAATCAGAGAAATAATGCAACTTCACATAAGGCTAAACGGAACAGTCCCACTTCAGCCAGGGAAATTTACAAAACCATTCAAAATGACATACCTGTTTGTGTCTTTTTCTCCATAGTTGTGTGTGTAAATGTTTAAGTTGACGCGGTTGCCAGGTTGTGATGGAATATCCTTGTTTGGTTGCGTTTTTTTCAAATCCAGAAGCCGATCAATTTGCTAATTTAGAAATAGGATCCATGTAGGAGCAAGGCTAGGAGAGAAATATAAAACTGATACTTGCACAGAGCTGTTTTAATAGTTGTATCTGTCAGGAAAAAAATAGCCGTGCGTTACCTTGTGTTTGGCTTTGAGCTTGTGTATCTCCCATAGAGCGACACAGCTGGACGGGGAATGGTTTCTTTGGAAGTTTAAAGTTGTTTTTTTCATAGGCACATCACTTCTTCTTCTTCTTGCTCCGTGCTCGCTCCAAACTAAAAGACACACACATAAGTTCTGGCTTTCCAAGTTTTCCGAAATTCGAGAAGCAAAAGGAAATTGGCATCCAAGAAAAATCCCAAGTGTAAATGAGGCATTACAGGCAAAATTAGACGTAGGTTTCGAGCAGACCGCAAATCAGACTAAGGACAGGGAATTTTTTTTTTTGTTGTTGTCAAAAAATTTTGTGGGGTAAATAGAAAATTTCAGAGATAATTCAGTATAATTTTCTTTTTCCTCAAATTATTCACTTAAGAGCACAGACTTTTAACCAATACCAATTCTACAAAATGTTCTTTTCAGAGCTTTTTACCAGGTTCTGGTTTTTCTCTTGTTGAGGCTCTGAAGTTGTGTTTGGAGTGATTCATGTTTGAGCTCAAGACGCCATTTTGTTGATTTACCCCCGTTTAACCTCCACTGTGACACGCCCCCTGCTGCTCACTCTCATCTCCTCGTCTCCTCATTCATGTCTCCTCTCTCGTATCCTCGTCTCTTCTCGTCTCTTGTCTCCTCGTCCTCGTCTCTTTGTTCACGTCTCCTCGTCCTCGTCTCCTCCCTCGTCTACTTGTTCTCGTCTCCCGACTCCTCGTCTCTCGTCTCCTCGTCCTCATCTCCTCGTTCACGTCTCTTCTCTCGTCTCCTCTCTTGTCTCCTCGTCTCCTTGTTCACATCTCCTCTCTCATCTCCTCATCCTCATCTCCTTTCTCGTATCCTCGTCTCTTCTCGTCTCTTGTCTCCTCGTCCTCGTCTCTTTGTTCTCGTCTCCTCCTCGTCTCTTTCTTCACGTCTCCTCATCCTCATCTCCTCCCTCGCCTACTTGTTCTCATCTCCCGACACCTCGTCTCTCGTCTCCTTGTCCTCATCTCCTCGTCTCGTCGTCCTCATCTCCTCGTTCACGTCTCTTCTCTCGTCTCCTCTCTTGTCTTCTCGTCTCCTTGTTCACGTCTCCTCTCTCATCTCCTCATCCTCATCTCCTCATCCTCATCTCCTCATCCTCATCTCCTCTCTCGTTTCCTTGTTCTTTTCTCCTTGTCTCTTGTCTCCTGTGACGTACACGCCCACTGCGACACGCCCACTGCGACACGCCCACTGCGACACGCCCACTGCGACACGCCCACTGCGACACGCCCACTGCGACACGCCCACTGCGACACGCCCACTGTGACGTCCGCTCTTCCTTCTCCAGTTTTATTTTCTTAATCGTTGATACTCGTAGGATTCGTCAGTGTCGCGTCGTCATTTCAGTCCAAATGTAAAAAAATGTGCTGCTCTAGTGTGATGTGCTCTGTCCATAGGGGGCGCTACAGCATGAGGCGCTTTGCTGTGACGATGTTTACGGCGACGTCGGCTCCATTGCACACCACAGTTTTCTCACACGGAAGTCACGATGAATATTGTGATTTTAAATGTGTAAATTATAACAGAATGATTCAGAAATGAGAACCATAGAGACACAAGTACAATAGGGCGGATTTAAAACTCTTTCGCTTCACTGATTGCACCGATTTTTAAGAAGTTTCTGCAAATACAGTTTGTTAAAATAAATGGAATAGTTTATGTCAATTAATTAGTTTTCCTGATCTGTACTTTGTGGTTCGAGCCGCACTGGTTTGGCACGAGGTTAATCCAAACCACCATCCAGCACACGCCTGGTTTGAGCTGAGGCTATTTCCAAGGATGTTGTAGTATTTTGTTCTTTCTTTATTATCATATTATGTCTTTAAAGCCCCCATATGTAACGTTTAAGCCAATAAAAAACTGGTTTGGTTGTATTTATTGCACTGAAAACCTCCACATACTCTGAGCGGGCTTGCATCTCCACAAACCTGACTCTCATCAGGCCTGGAGGAGTGTCTGCTTGTTTCCATGGAAATATTGTTCCTTTGGTTCCATGGTGATAGAAAGTTACAGCCATGCAGGGGGCGTACTACCTCAAGAAGTTACATGTTGTGGCTTTAAAGGGAGGATATTATAGTATACAGATCACTTTTTTAACTTGTTATAACGTTTTGCCTTCATTAAATTCATTCGTAGCTGGAAGTGTTATTGTAAATTTATGTATTTTTCATGCTTGTTTTGTTGTCTCGCTCTGAAAACACTTTGCTGTTCTCGGCCCTCCCACTTTTCCTATTCCCACCCACTCCAGGAAGCACAGACCAATCAGAAAGCCCCGTTATACATATTTTAATGATTAATTTTTGTACATAGATTAAAGTTTTATCATGAAAAACAGTTAGGCCAGTGTTGATGATTTAATTATGTGACAACACTGCCCTCTGCCCTCTGCTGCCCTCTACTGGCCTTTTTTTGAATGCATCCAAAAGAGGAATGATTGAAAATGCTTTAAAATCCAGATAATAGTACTGTCATGGCCGCTGTTGTGCCGTGTTTTTATTTATAACTAATATTATGTCTTTTTTTTTGGAGGTAACCCGCATATAATCCTCCCGCCTCCTTCACCTTGTCACTGCTTCTCGGGCTCGACTCCACCTGGCCACGCCTTCACCTGGCCACGCCCAAACTTTAGCACTTTAGCACAGTTTACACATATTTTTTGTAACTTGTAAATAAACGCTCCAGCAGAGGGCGTAAACCTTTTGAAGCCTTCCCTGTGGTAACACTATTTATTTGGAACTTTAAGGTCATTTAGGATATTTTATTACAAGAACATTGTCAAATTGGTTATATTTATAGAAGTTGCACTAGTTTTAATTTTTTTTATTTGTAGTCATATGATCCGGATGAGATTTATTTTAATATCTTGGGCTCATGTTTCGACTGTTTTATCACTAGAGCGTAACCTTTTTAATTCATCCATGTGCGTAATGTTCGTGCTGCGTGTGGTTAGCTTTAGGGTGATCAAAAAGGTCCATAATTAATCGTTCGTGGCATTTTTTAATAATCGTGATCATCGCACACTTTACGGCACCAGACTGCCTCATGTTTCCGGTTTCAAAGCCATGTTTGGATGTTAGTTCTGGTGTTTGACCTCAAGGGGGCCCTCTATCATAGCAATGAAACTCGTTAGCTTCTGTGCAATGGATCTGGATCCCGAATGAAATAGATCCACTGCACGTAAGCTCAGCATCAATGAATCGATGGTGCGACGTTGGAGGCGGCAGCAGGAAGAACTTAGTCAAAAAAGACGACAAAATCAGAGGAAATAAAAGCAGATGTGTCGGTGCTGTTTTATTTTCTAAACCTGCAGATGTGTTCAACCGTGTTTATGGAGTGTTGGTGCCGATTTTCAGGCTCAGTTTTTAAAAAAGCGTGTCTCTGTGAACCGCCTTTCTGCATAAATATCTCACATTACAACATGAAAACCTGCGGCTTATAGTCAGGTGCGGCTTATATATACACAAAATGCTATTTTCTTAAAAAAATTCACTTATATTCAGGTGCGCTCAAGTCCAAAATTTACAGCAATTGATGTTTTAGTGAGTTTTTAACAAACTGTAGACCTAGGTTTAATAATTATCGTGAAAATATCGAAATTTTATTATCGTCCCATCCCTGGACACGGATTATGATGATTTTGGTTTGGAAACGCCAACAGAAAATATACGATTTGCAAATGTGTGTGGTGAAAAACGGCTCCTTTTGTGATCCATCCGTCACATTACGACGTTAGCGCAGCTGACTGAACACCGCCATTATTTCATTTGGATGATAAAGCCAACGAAAGCAAGAATAATGTTAAGAATGGACATAATGGGACCTATAAATTTGCACGTGGACGTAATGGGGAGGACTGGTCATGTTTTGAGAGTGTTTATCCTGGGTCAGCGCGATGTAACTCATTTGCATGTGTCGTCTCTAAACTCTGTGGGATTATTTCGGTCCAGCTGATCAAATGCAAAAAACGTACCACAAAATCTCTTTCCCGTCCTCTGGTCCATCACTTTAACCGTTTACTGCCGCGTGCACTGAAAAACAATTAAAATGTTAGCGCTAGGAACGGCTCATCGCGCTTTGAGTAGTTTTGACAATCTTTGGTTTTTCTTAGTGGTTTCAATAAATAATTTTCCTTATTTCAGGATACGATCTGTAGCAGTGGAGTTGGAAGGTTTTCCCACTCGCTGGCAGATCATTTGGACTGAAATAAATACAAAGCACATATGGAACGAGAAATGCGAGGTCAGCTAATGGATAACTAATAAAATTATTAAAAATGTCTAGAGGAGAGAAGAGGACGGACAGAGGGAGAGAGGAACAGCGGAGGAGACGGAGGAGAGATGGAAGGAAAGACAAGGACAGAAAGAATGAGAGATATAGGATAAATACTATAGAGCAGGTGAAAGAGAGGAGGAGAGACAGATGGAGAGAGAGAGCGTTAGATGGAGGAATAGAGCGTAGACTGAGACATGGCTTACCTGCGCACTTCCAGCTCCATCGAATCTGGCTCCATTTCACTTTCTATTGAAAAACTGTCCTCTCTCTCTGTCCCTGCTGCTGTCAGACTCATTTTGGTCTTAAATGTTTGTTTTAACCCTCTACATGATCCTGGGCTCATTTTATTTTTAGTTATTTTTTTTTTTTTGTAATTTTGAGTTATTGTTTTTTTTTTTTTTTTGTTTTTTTTCCTTCTTATCCTTCTTATTTTGAGCTTATTTTTTTCTAAATTATTTTCAGATTTGTTGTTTTTTTGTTATTTTTAGTTGATTTATTTTATTTTTGTTATCTTGTTTATTTTTTGTTATATTGAGTTTTTTTTTTTTTTTTTTTTTTAAACAGCGTCCCCTCTCTCTGTACCTGCTGCTTTCAGACTCGTCATTTTGATCTTAAATGTTCGTATTAACCCTCTACATGATCCTTTTTATTTCACCATTGTGTAAATCAACATATGAACATTAATAACAGACACATCAGGTCCTTCTTTCCCCGACGTCGCTCCTGTTAGCATTAGCAACAGGTTTGATTGACAGTGTTGCTAAGCGCCCGCTCCCTGCTAAACCAGTGGTGTGGGCGGGAAGAGGCGTTGCCTTCAACAGCCTCGCTCCTGATTGGCTCTTTGGTTGCTATGATACTCGGGGTCAGAATTCCAAGTATGGAACTCGTTTCCAAATTAGCCGCTATAACTGCTCCAGCGTCGATGAGCTTCATTTGACTGGAGCTGAACGCTGTGGGTGACGTCACACTCACTCAGTCACTTCTTTACACAGATTGTGGAGGACAGAGAAGAAAATGAGGGAAGAGAGGAGAGAAAGAGAGGGATGGAGAAAGAGCAGAGAGGATGAGAGGAGACAAGGAGGAGGATGTTCCACAGTACGACATTAAACATCTCCAATTGCTACAGGTCAGATCTATGTAGAGGTGATCCCAGCACCATTAGGAGTGCGAGCTTTTCAAGGTATTTTTGAGCAACAAAAACTAATTAAAAAGTGCATTGCTGAATATAGCCAAGTTTGACGCCATACTGTGAAACCAGGCAAGCGTTTCCATGGAGACCAGCAGAACAGTTTCACAGTGTACCTTTAACCAGAGATTTTTGCAGTGCAGTCTTCTCCTCGCTGATTCAAACAGGCCTCATCATCATCAAGTGCCATATTTTCCATTTGTCGACTCACCGCTTGAGAAATAATGAGTTTTTCAGATGACGTTAGTAACCGCAAACACACAAACATCCAGAACTCACAAACGCGTCGCACTTCTTTAATCCTCTGTGTCTTAAAACACGGACGACGGTCGGAAAAATGACCACGGACACATCTGGTTGGAGGTGGTTCAGCGTCGAAGGAACAGGTGCTGTCAGTGTTGAGAATGTTACAACATCGAAAAGCCCAAAGGAAACGAGATCTGTGGAGATGAAAATGTAAAGAGTGAAGTATGAAGTATGATATGAAGTATAATGATTATGTAAAGTCATTACTGCAGTTTATGGTGAGACTGTGGCCACATGTACACAGTTAAACCAGGAAAAATGTGGAAGTAAAATAGGAAAATAGGACTAGAGTGGGACTGAACAAGGACTGAACAAGGACTGAACAAGGACTGAACAAGGACTGAACAAGGACCGAACCAGGACCGAACCAGGACCGAACCAGGACCGAACCAGGACCGAACCAGGACCGAACCAGGACCGAACCAGGACCGAACCAGGACTGAACCAGGTCTGAACCAGGTCTCCATCTGGACTTAAAGCAGGACTCAAGTTAAGTGAACAACAAACATGAACCACCTAAGACCATTACAGACAGCTCTATTGAGTTAGTTTGTATAAAAAAAAACGATCGGAAAAAAATACAGACTAAACCCATCATCTCACAATATTAAGGTCTTGGGTTCAATTCCCAGACCACCTTCAAACATGTATTTAGGTTAATCCTGCAGGTAGCTCGGTCCACCTGACTGAGATCCTGCTTCAAACGATTATCCAGTCAAAATGCAATATAAATGTCTCTATGATGTTAAATCCTCATTTCCTCCTCAGATTCTGTTACAGATTACTTTAAAGGTGTATTATGTAACTTTCCTGGTGGAGAGTCTGCCACCTGCTGTTTCCGTGGAGACGTTACACACTGTGCATTATGGGTAAGGACCACTGATCTTAGACCTTTGTGCTGGGAAGACAATTACGCTGGCTTTAAGTAACAGGATTTACGTGGAAGTGAGCCAATAATGAAGGAACAAGGAGTCTGCCGAGGTCACAGTCACGAGAGGCAAAGATCAACGGGGACGAGGCTTAAAGAGTCACAAATAATTACACTGGGTTACAAAAAACATTTTTTTGTAAGTTGTCTATTTTTTCATCTGAATTAGGACCATTTTGTACAGCTGAATCCGAAAATGACATCCATTTTTCTCAATCAGGTCAGGTTTTTATGCTAATTGATTTTTGAAAAATCCGATCTTCTGACTAAATTGATTACATTTTTGTGACATTATCAGTTGATTTTTGTTAATATTTCTCATCCAGAAAAGGTTTTAGGGGAAAAAAACAGAATGTTTTAATTCAACGTTATATGATAGACATTGATAAAGGTAAGTGTGTAAAGTGAACATTACTTTGTCATTGTGCAAAATTCGGGGCATGAACTTCCCTTTCTTCGAACCCCTTGAAAGCTCAGCAGCAGGATGTCTCTCTCCAGAAAATCTTCAGAATTAGTTTTTTGCAAGAAATATAAAATAATTTTGCATCATATGACATGAAAATACCCCTACATGTAAACAAAAATGTAAAAAAACAAATATGTAGCTTAGTTCAAAAAGTGATTTTTGGATTCAGCATCAAAATGATCCTAAATCAGCTAAAAAGACTTAAACAATAAATTTGGTGTTGACCAGTGTAATCATTTATGGGAGATAGGAGGCAGGAAAACATTTTATTTTTGTTGTAATCAGCTCACAGCCAGTTCAAGACCCTTTAATGAGCAGAAGAAATGATCAGACTCACACATCATAGACTTTCTTAATAGATTTTGTTAAGAAATGGCCGTAGTTTACCATATATGGGGGCGACAGTGGCTCAGTGGTTAGAGCGTTGGTCTCCCAACCTGAAGGTCGGAGGATCGAGTCCAGCTCGGGACAGTTCTGTCGTTGTGTCCTTAGGCAAGACACTAAAACCTACATTGCCTAGTATGAAAGTTAAGTGTCAGAGTGAATGATCAGTGGTGGTCGAGGGGCCGATGGCGCAAACTGGCAGCCTCGCTTCCGTCAGTCTACCCCAGGGCAGCTGTGGCTACAATAGTAGCTTACCATCACCAAGTGTGGAGTGAATGAATAATGACTTCACTGTAGCGCTTTGAGAGGCTTTGATAAAGCGCATTACAAATGTAAGGCATTATTATTATTATTATTATTATATAATTTATATTCCAGACTCTCCCTTGTGCCGTTGTTCAGGCCGACTCACAGTGAACCTGCAGCTTTCACATTTTGATTAAAAGCACCAGACAGATTGTTTACATTACGGTGGCCTCAGTGGGTCAATAAAACGCGAGAGTCTTAATCCAGTTAAGAGATCAGAGTGGATCAGCTTTTCTTCTCACTCCAGGAGCCAAACGCACGCACTGACAAACACCGAAGCATGCTGGGAAATGTAGTACTCTCTGTGCACAGCTCACTTTACCGCCACAATTCAACCACACTCGATTTTAACCTCATATTTGCAATGTGAAAATGATATAATGGGCAAATTAAAGGTGCACTATTCATTTAAAACGTGCCTTTTCTGGTGGAGGGTCTGCCACCTGCTCCTAGAATGTTCCACAGATTGGCATTACATGTGTTTTGCATGTGTTCTCTTCTGCAGTTTGCCTTTACATGGAGGGTCCCTGCTGAAATAAGACGGCTCCAGTTAAGGTCATGGGTCAAACTCAGAGCATGAGGCTGCCAGACAGGAGGTGACGCAGCGCCATGACGCCGCAGAGGACCACAGTGAGAGGACCGCACCGAAAGGAACTTTACTGACAGGACCGCACTGTGAGGACCGCACTGTGAGGACCGCACTGTGAGGACCGCACTGTGAGGACCGCACTGTGAGGACCGCACTGTGAGGACCGCACTGTGAGGACCGCACTGACAGGAACTTTACTGACAGGACCGCACTGACAGGACCGCACTGAAACTGTCCCTTCATCTTGATCTCGACACATACACTGAAGCTATGTTTATATAGAAGAGTAAAGCACTTTATTAAGAAGATGCCAACGTCATTAGACAACATTAAGAAGAGAAGCAGCTCTGTTTTTGACAGTTAAAGAAGTACAATAAAACAAAATGTGAGAACTTGGAATATTAATATGACAGTTTGGGTCCATTTGGTCTTTAACATTACTATTTTGAAACCTGGTTATAACTTGTCATGTTTCTAGACAGTTTATGCTATGCTAATTATGTTATGCCTAGTCCTAATAACCAGGTGAACTAAACCAAACTCAAACTAACCCTCTCGCTTTCACCCGTTTATGATTGTCACATTTGCTAGCATAGCCACCAAATCACAGGAAGGATTAAGCTAACATGCTAATAGCAACACCAAATCTAAAGTGTCATAACTGAGAGCAGATCAAGTGTTTTATTTCAGTTCCTCTGACTCCTAAACGACTGTAATTTGACTGTTGTCCTAAAGAGATTACAATGAACAAATATTTAGTTTAAAGATTTGCCACTGCCACAAAAATCCAGCTCGTAGCTGTTTGATTGTCACTAACCACAGCGGGAGCAGAGGGACATGTACGCGCAGGCTCCAGGTCTGCGGGTTTAAGGGGATTAGCGGCTCGTTCAGCTCAATTAGCGTGACATACTTTCCTTCAGTGATCACCTACCTTCCGCCTGGGACACATTGGATTATGTGCTGCAACTTCCAACAACAATTCTGCTCTAATTTGTACATTTTCCGCAGGTTTGAATGCGTGCAATCAGCTGGAAAGCAGAGTTGGAAATTTGGCGGGAGATGACCATGGCTGTGGACACGGCGCAAACGGACAACACAGAGACCCAGAAGGAGGGGTTTGTCCCGCAGAGGGAGATCGTGTACAATGCCCTGCTGCCTTACACCGACCGGCTGGACCCCGAGGCCGATGCGTTCCTGGCGGAAATTAAAGCCAATCTGTCCCGGGCCGTGCTGCTGCGGGAGCTGTGGCCCGGGACAGCCTTCTGGTGCAGGAAACTCGTCTTGTAAGTGACTCGGGAAACATGCAGCACGTTTGTGTATCAGTTTGTGCAAAGTGTGATCAGTGAGGAGCAGACTGAGACAGGTGCAGCACTGTGGGCCCAACCAGGACTAAACAAGGACTAAACGAGGACTGAACCAGCACTGAACCAGGACGAAACTGGGACTGAACCGGGACTAAACGGGGACTAAACGGGGACTGAACCGGGACTAAACAGGGACTAAACAGGGACTGAACAGGGACTGAACAGGGACTGAACAGGGACTGAACAAGGACTGAACCGAGACTAAACCGGGACTAAACCGGGACTAAACTACTAAACCGGGACTGAACCGGGACTGAACCAAGTCTCCATTTGGACTCAAACCAGTCTGGGACCATGTATAAATTCATAAATCTTTCAAAAGAAAATATGATTTGTACCAGATTTAGCTGCTACTGTCCATGTTCGTCCCTGGGCAGGTGAACTCACATTAAAACACATATTTCATTACAGTTACATTATAATATTATCAGTTCATAATTAACATTAGCAGAAAAATACAATAAAATGTCCCTATGTCCAGTACAGTGTGTTTGCTCCAGTCCAAACACATATAAACGTCATTATGTGCAGGTTTTTACAGCGAAACAGAACAAATGAACCAGACTGATGTGGACACGCTTATCTAAAATGTACTTTTTCAAATATCTAGTAAAATATTCTAATATTTACTGTTTCAGCCTGATATTGTGGATGAGCAGGGCCGTCAACTGAAATTTAGGGGACCTTGGGACAATAATCCTCACATGGGCCCCCTGGAAAACAAATTAATGAGAAGAGAGTCTGATTTTGGGCCCTTAAGATTCTAGGGCCCCAGACCACAGACCCCTTTGTCCCACCGCTGACTCCTATGTGGATAAGTGGATTTTTTCTGCACATTTTGGAGATATAACAGTTATTATCTTTATTGGCGATTATATAAAATGTCCCGTGAGCGATTATTCTTGACCTTTCTACTCTGAAGTACTTAGTTTGTGTGATTTTAGATCATAATTCAAGCTCAAATCTTCTCATTCTGCAGTAAAAATAACCAAAAATGTCCCTCTACTACAAAGAAAAAGTGAGTGTAGTACTGCGTGTGTACTGTATACTGCGCAGTGTTATTACGCTCTGCTCCGTCTCATTCAGAGCGACACAGAAAACGCTGAGCCTTGACCTTTAGACTCCGTGTGTTCTGAAACAGGCGAGTTTAATTGGATGTAAAACGGAAATGCTCAGTAATGGTGGAGGAAGGAGCGATGTCAGCTTCGGAGAACAAGTCCAAGCGAAATTATGCAATCACATGATCTACAGTGAAAGTAGAACCTAGATCCAGCTCAGAGGTGAAGATTAAACGATGGACGGTGCTGCAGATGTTTGGGAGATACACAAAATTATATACTGTGCCAAAAGCTCAGTTTGAAGTAAATATAGATGATAAACGATATTATTGAAACTAATTTATGGCGCTGAGACAAAAAAAGAGCAGATTTAAACCACAAAAACTGTTTTAAACCTACAATATTTTAAAAAATCATGAGTTGCAGCAGAATGAAACACTTAAGTTGTTAGTTTGAGTTATTAGTTATTAATTCAAACTTTTTACAGCTTAAATCTGATCATATAGACTAAAAATAACCAAGAAGTAATGCAAAGAAAAAGTAACACAATTAATATTGACCCCCAAAAATATAGTTCCAACTGCCAACTGGATAAGAGAATAAATCCATCCCTGACTTTGAAAATGAGGATTTTACGTCACAACAAACATTTATTTGTCATATTTCCCTCTGTATTTCTTTGGTTTTACTCTGTCATGAGCCTCACGTCTCAGTTTGTTGTTTCTCTTTCCTGATAATAGGCTCCGTGCACAGCGGCGCGCTAGCTAGCTCGCTGTGTCTCAAAGCTAACAAGAAATCTGAAAACATACAATAAAAAACAATTGAAGTAAAATAAAATAACGACGGCACGAGTATTTTTACATGTGGAATACTTCACTTGAGGTATGACAAATATTAAAACAGCCTCACAAACTGAAGTATTAAATTTATCAGCGAAGTTTAGTCCTGGTTTAGACCTGGTTCAGTTCTGGTTCAGTTCTGATTCAGTCCTGGCTTAGTCCTGGCTTAGTCCCGGTTTAGTTCTGGTTCAGTCCTGGTTCAGTCCTGGTTCAGTCCTGGTTCGGTCCTGGCTTTGTCCTGGCTTTGTCCTGGCTCAGTCCTGGCTCAGTCCTGGCTCAGTCCTGGCTCAGTCCTGGCTCAGTCCTGGCTCAGTCCTGGCTCAGTCCTGGCTCAGTCCTGGCTCAGTCCTGGCTCAGTCCTGGCTCAGTCCTGGCTCAGTCCTGGCTCAGTCCTGGCTCAGTCCTGGCTCAGTCCTGGCTCAGTCCTGGCTCAGTCCTGGCTCAGTCCTGGCTTAGTCCTGGCTTAGTCCTGGTTCAATTCGCAGCTCCCTGTCCACTGTCTGACACTGATCCGTTAACCTCTGACCCTTCACCAACCCGCAGCTCCCTGTCCACCGCCTCCTATTTAAACATTTATTCACTTTATTCACCTCGCCTCATAGAGATAAACTGGACAGGAGGTAGTGACGCTAACAGGAAGTAGTGACGCTAACTTTGCGGTTGTGTCGATTTTAGGTTCATTACATAAAACTAACCCACTTCTATTCCTCCACACAGCGTTTTTCTCTGACCGCTGTGTTCTTCCTGCAGGTTTCTGAAGCTGTACGGCCGCCGCTTCAGTAAAGACGACCACATCCTCTTCGTGAAGTTACTGTACGAGTTGGTGACGCTCCCGAATCTGGAGCCGTACATGATGCAAAGCTACGCTCGCCTTCTCATCCAACTCCTCAAGTAAGTTCACTTTAAAACTCCTATTTTTGTTTTGTCAACTGGATTTTGGGGATTTTTTTATTCTGATTATGTTAAAATGTTCAAAAACTCACGTGGAGTTGCGTTAACTGGCTTATAGTTTATTTTTGTTCTGTCCAAATATAATACAGTCCCCTTGTTCACCAGCAGGGGGCGCAGACACTAATCTAATGCTCAGAATTATTGCAAAGACGTTTTTTTTTACGTTTTAAACTGAAATGCCATTTTTAATTTTTTAAATTTTTTTTTTAACCTGCAAGACACTTTTCTAGTCCATAACCTACTCGTCTCCATGGAGATGTTATTGCTTTCCCTGGGATGTTCCGCAGTGTGGCATTACTCATATACATCTCCATGGAGACTCGCAGGCGACGCCACAAGACCGAGTTACAGGCCACCCCGTTCATAACAAGAATTCACATTTTTCAAGGATTTAAAACAACATAATGGTTGATAGGTAATGCCATATTGCGGGACATTTCAGGCAAGGCTTTAACATTTTCGCAGCAGGTGGCAGATCTTCCACTAGGAAAGTTACGTAGTGCATCTTTAAATCTACTGGGAGTCATATTTATAATGTTTAAATACAGCTGTGTGTTTTATTTTCATCAAGAACGAACCAGGATTCTTCCTAAAGGACTTTAAAGTTTCTTTATTATTAGTCTGTACATCTCCAAACCTCAAAACACTCTGTTCCATCTTGTGATGTCATGAAGTGGTAGTTTTGCAGTTAACAGCTACATTTTACTACTTTTTTCTGTAGAAATGAGCAATTCCAGGTCTGAAATGATCCAAATGATTCTAGAAATGAAGGTGAGGAGTTTAAAAACACAGCGGAGCACTTCCTGTATCACCACATGATGACATCACAAGGTGGAACGGAGTGTTTTTTTTCAGTTTGGGAGAAGAACTAAATCTGCAGGTTTGTTTGTGAGTTAAACATGTGAGAATGAAACCAAAAGACACAACTCCAGGTCTGTTTGTGACGAGGAAACTTTAGAACACATCAGAAAATTGCGTAATATTGGCTCTTTAAGGTTAATTCCTGTTGGAGTTGGATGTTTTGAAAGCCCCAGGATGAAAATACAGGTTCATAAATTGGCTTTGAATACTCGCCTCACCTCTCCAGCAAATATAAGTCCACTAAAACACGACAAAACAGGAACTTGGCTTTTGCTGGATGATGTAGTTTATGTTTATGGCTCAAACGTTTCGCACTGAGAGCCAGGGCAGAATATGTGGCTTTCCAAGTGCAATGAGGACAAGACCGAGACTAAACCAGGTCTAAAACCAAGATACGGGAGCTTTATTTAATGTGATTAAAAGAACAAGATAAAATAGTATCTTTGTGGTACATTCTGAGTTATTGTGATAAAACCCTTTCAGTCACATGGAGCTAAACAGAACCATCTGAGTCTGGATTTAAACAGCGTCTAAGTCGAGACTGACTCACATCTTCAGGAAGTGACACAGATTTAAACTGAACAAAACTCAAGCACTGAGTCAACAGGTTTAGTCCTGGTTTAGTCCTGGTTTAGTCCTGGTTTAGTCCTGGTTTAGTCCTGGTTTAGTCCTGGTTTAGTCCTGGTTTAGACCTGGTTTAGTCCTGGTTTAGACCTGGTTTAGACCTGGTTTAGACCTGGTTTAGACCTGGTTTAGTCCTGGTTTAGTCCTGGTTTAGTCCTGGTTTAGTCCTGGTTTAGTCCTGGTTTAGTCCTGGTTTAGACCTGGTTTAGTCCTTGTTTAGTCCTTGTTTAGCCCTGGTTTAGACCTTGTTTAGACCTTGTTTAGTCCTGGTTTAGACCTGGTTTAGACCTGGTTTAGACCTGGTTTAGTCCTGGTTTAGACCTGGTTTAGTCCTGGTTTAGACCTGGTTTAGTCCTGGTTTAGACCTGGTTTAGACCTGGTTTAGACCTGGTTTAGACCTGGTTTAGACCTGGTTTAGACCTGGTTTAGACCTGGTTTAGTCCTGGTTTAGTCCTGGTTTAGACCTGGTTTAATCCTGGTTTAGACCTGGTTTAGTCCTCTGTTTAGTCCTTGTTTAGCCCTGGTTTAGACCTTGTTTAGACCTTGTTTTAGTCCTGGTTTAGACCTGGTTTAGACCTGGTTTAGACCTGGTTTAGACCTCTTTTAGACCTGGTTTAGTCCTGGTTTAGTCCTGGTTTAGTCCTGGTTTAGACCTGGTTTAGACCTGGTTTAGACCTGGTTTAGACCTGGTTTAGACCTGGTTCAGTCCTGGTTTAGACTTTTTTTTTTTGTGTCACTCCCATTTCTTCTTTTTGCATTTTGAGGCACGACTTGGAACCTTCTTAAGATCCAACAGTGCAAAATGTGAATTCTTGCAACTTTTCAACTGGTTTTAAAGTTTTGATCAGGAGAGAGACATTTGACTTGACTCGATGTTGAATCTTCTCGTTCAGAAAATACAGAAAAACTCAAACCCTGGTCCTTCAGTTTGTGTTTTTGTTGTGTCCTTTGGCAAGACACTCACGTTTCTTATGAACTGATGATGATGATGATGATGATGATGATGTTTGGTGGTCATAGCGGCCGTTGTCATAAATGTGCAGCCTCTCTTATGTCACTCTGCTCCAGGGCGGCTGTGGCGACAGAAGAACTGGACCATCACAGAACAGTGTTGCATTCTGGGAGACTTTTACTTCTGAAATGCTGGTTGTGATTCTTTTAGTGGTTTATTTATATTCTTGAAAAATGTGCGGTTCGTTCTTAATTAAAAATAATTTGCTAATTTAATTATAACCCCAAAAATCTGTCACAATTTGCCGTTATTATAGAATTATTTGCACAGAGTCTTGAGAATCAAACCTTGGACTTTTTAAAGGCGAGAGGCGAGAGCAAACCAACAGCTTCAGGGCTGAACATTCATCATAATCTAATAAAAAATGCTGTTTGTGTTGGAGCAATAGGCTGGAATTATTCTGATTTTAGAACGTCCTGTGCAAAGAAGAAAATACACAAAGTCTTATACCTGTAGTTTAGTTAAGGCTGAAATACACAGGATTGTTTTATTAGTTTATTTCATATTTGAGTCTTCTATTAAATGTTAAAGAGAGGAGGTATTTACTTCTGTGGGGTATTAATGAGAGGGTATTTACTTCTGTGGGGTATTAAAGAGGAGGTATTTACTTCTGTGGGGTATTAAAGAGGAGGTATTTACTTCTGTGGGGTATTAATGAGAGGGTATTTACTTCTGTGGGCTATTAAAGAGGAGGTATTTACTTCTGTGGGGTATTAAAGAGGAGGTATTTACTTCTGTGGGGTATTAAAGAGGAGGTATTTACTTCTGTGGGCTATTAAAAGAGAGGTCAGGTTTTTAAAAATGAGGGATTTACTTCTATGGGGTATTAAAGAGGAGGTATTCACTTCTGTGGGGTATTAAAGAGGAGGTATTTACTTCTGTGGGGTATTAAAGAGGAGGTATTTACTTCTGTGGGGTATTAAAGAGGGGATATTTACTTCTATGGAGTATTAAAGAGGAGGTATTTACTTCTATGGGGTATTAAAGAGGAGGTATTTACTTCTATGGAGTGTTAAAGAGGAGGTATTTACTTCTATGAGGTATTAAAGAGGAGGTATTTACTTCTATGTGGTATTAAAGAGGAGGTATTTACTTCTGTGGGGTATTAAAGAGGAGGTATTTACTTCTATGGGGTATTAAAGAGATAAAGATAAAACTGCGGAACATACGGCTCCAGTTTGTTTAATGCGCTGTTACCGTGGTTACAAACTGAAACGTCTCACCTCACTGTCAGTAAAAGTCTGAAACGTGAGTTATTTCCGTGTTTTAACAGAAGCTAGTCCCTGCCGTCTCCTCGGAGCGGATGGGCGTTTGTTTACCCGTTGCTATGGCGATGTCGTGGCGATGGCCCTAGAGCAGTGATACAGAATGTGATTTAACTGCTGCCGGAACTACTTTGGATCTGCTCTGGGTCAAAAGTCAGTCGCTCTTCACGGCGCTTTGGCATTACAGTCGGCGTTAATGAGACTACAGCACATCGCGTCAGGTTTGTGAAGTTGTAGCATTTCAGGATGATACTGAAGTTTTGCGTGACGATTATCATGGCCAAAAAAAAATTACGATTAACAATTATATCACGATAATGATTAAAGTCGTTGTGGATATGAATAATTATAACTTTAACAGAAAATATTATGGATGAGCAGGGCCGTCGACTGAAATTTCGGGGCCAGTAAGCCTCACGTGGGCCCCCTGTAACACAAAATTTATAGGAAGACGGTCCAATTCTGGGCCCCGGACAACTGACCCCTTTGTCCCCCTTGTCGACTCCCCTGTGGATAAGTCATTTTTCCTGCACATTCTGGTGATATAACGGCAATTATCCTTGTTGGCGATTGTCACGATTATGTAAAATGTCCCACAAATGATTCTTGTCGACCCTTTTTATCACGATAAACGATATTATTGCTTATTGTCCCGTCTCTACTTGTGAGCAGAGCATTGCACAGAATCTTAAAGCTTAACCGTGACAACTTCAGGCATGTTTTTAAATGAGGGAGCGACATTTAAACGTGGCAAAAACCTCCAAAAATCCTGTCTTTTTAATGTTATTGGAGCTGTTTACAAAGAGCCCTTTAAACAGAGCTCTTCTTGTAGTGAACGCAGTTAGTAAATCACTCATGAAACCGCGAGTTGTCACCGAGGAACACACTCCAAAAACAAAATGGGCTAAAACAGTACCACATTTATCGCCTTTTAAGCTCGCTGGCCCATTTCACGAGTCCCACAGGCCGGCGTAGTGTTTTGATCTGATCTGCCTTTCGTGAAGCATCTGGAGAATACTCAGCCAGACGCGGACTCATTTGTCTTCACTTGTTACCATGATTCCCACATCCATCAGAAAACAACATCTTAATGCCGCAGTCAGTTGTCGAGGCGCTACGTTTTAAATTAAAATGGAAAGATCGGGGCTAAAGCTTATATTAACTCGTCTCTGAAGCGGCGGGGATGAATTTGATACTCTCCAGCACATCAAGCATGAAGCCTCAGTTGTGCTTTTTTATATTTTCTCCGCCGTTTTCCTGATTGTTTTGCCTTGTCTTCATTTCTCAAACGTCCCAGCTGAGGAGTTAAATGTTGCTTGCCGTTAGATGGATGTGAGAGGAGCAGACAGGAGGAATGCGGAGCTGGAGGAAAGTGTTCTGTCATAGTTTCTGTGAGGTTTTCCAGTTTTTCAGGCATAAAAATATGTGCAGGGTTCAAACAAAACAAGGTGAATGCAGGATATGAGCCTGAAACATGACTCATCGCTTTTTAAGGTCAATTTGACTTTTTCGGGTTTGTCCTAATGCTGCGCACAACATCAGCAGATACACAGCACGTACTCGTCTTGTTTTCTTGTTTTTTCGATTATAACAATGTATTTTGTTCAGTTTTGTGTCATGCAGTTGTCCAGTTACATGACTGAAATTGCAATTAACCAAATTACTAAAAGTCTGCATGTAGTAATGATAATAATATTTTAGGTATTAGAGACATAGAGCGCAGACGGAGGACAAATAGAGCGCAGACAGAGGACACATAGAGCGCAGACAGAGGACAAATAGAGCGCAGACAGAGGACAAATAGAGCGCAGACAGAGGGACACACAGAGCGCAGACAGGGGACACGTAGAGCGCAGACAGAGGACACGTAGAGCGCAGACAGGGGACAAAGCGCAGCGCACGAGAGCGCAGACGGGGGACACATAGAGCGCAGACAGGGGACACGTAGAGCGCAGCAGGGGGACACATAGAGCGCAGACGGGGGACACGTAGAGCGCAGGGGACACACGTAGAGCGCAGACAGGGGACACGTAGAGCGCAGACAGGGGACACATAGAGCGCAGACGGGGGACACATAGAGCGCAGACGGGGGACACATAGAGCGCAGACGGGGGACACACAGAGCGCAGACGGAGGACACATAGAGCGCAGACAGGGGACACATAGAGCGCAGACAGAGGACACATAGAGCGCAGACGGAGGACACATAGAGCGCAGACAGTTAAACACAATGACACTTTGAATTGACCTGATATGAAACAGGAGCCAGTACAGGTCGTCTTTTAGTTTTTCTGTTCTGGACTTTAAACTCTGCAGGGAGCCATATAAAACAATAATCCAGACGTGACTATATTAGTTTAACAGTTTCACATTTCAGTCAAATCATTCTCTTTCTTTCATTCGACTCAAAACTTCTTGGTTCAAACTACACAGATATGAGTCTGGTGTGAGAGTTTTGTGTTTAAATTGAAGTAATTTGTTCAGTTTAGGCTAATTATGAACTTTGGTCAACAGTAAATCGCAGCTGTTGGTGTATATATATGTATATTTTTAACCCATTTTAACCTGGAAACTGAATCATGATGAGTAAAGCTGAGGAATAAGCCGTGACATTATTACTTAAAGGGAATGTAAATATGCTGTAAATCTATAACTTGATGAAAACTCTTTATATTCTTGTAGTTTTTTGACTCTAAACTGTGAGACTCGCTCCACTTCCCCATGATTCACATCACAGCCTGTTATTCCCTGATCCATTAGAGCTCTTATAATAACACAACAACATCCCGAGTCGAGCTGAACTTACACCGTGTTTAGTTTATGTCAGGAAACCCCAGTTTACCCACGCTCCCACTGCATGATGGGAATGTTTCTGCCCCTGGACAGTCTCCACCTGCAGATGAATCATGTGCATGTGTCAGTCCTGCTGCGGCTCTCGGCTCTCACATGAAACACTGGTCTGTCTGTGGACGGTGGGACTATGAGCTCAGACTTTTACATCTGTACGATTTAGACGTTTGTGCAGATCTCACCTCCAACACTTTGAGGAGAAAGACGTTGTACTTTAATACACGTCAAGTCAAAGTAAAACCTACACACTGTAAAAAGTACTTAAGTAAAGTACAGATACCTCAAAATTCTACAACACAGCACTACTTTTACTTCATTGACTTCCACCACTGCTTCTGACGGGTATATTTGAGATCACAGACACTACTTTTACTACAAGTACAAGTATTTCTCCCCAGTCCTGTCACAGTGATCACCACATCGACGTATTCTTCAGTTTATAAAAGGTGAAACTATATATTTTTGGGCTCAGTATTTATCGTTTGCACATTTTCTTTGCACGACTGGGACATTTTTGGTTGAGTGAGGCTCAAGACCCGAGGTGACGGAGCCAGAGTCTGGAACAGCGCCCTCTGCCTGTCAGATCTGTCTTTAACCACCTCTCCTCCCTGGTATTTAACAAACACAGGACACACAGGGGTTTGATTCTGTTTCTATTGTTTTTTTGACTTATCTGATTCTCTTTTTTCAGCTGGAGTCGTTTTAAATGTGCTCTAGAAATAAACTTGAAATTAAAAGTCTCATTAAGGAACATTTCTCTGTCAGAGCCGTGTTCACGTTCTCTCTGTGACTGTTTTTATATCGTCCAAAACCGTTTGAAAACCTCTGTGGGACTTGGAGTGTTGCTAATTGCGATGAAATACTCCTTTAATTTGAAGAGTGAGTAAACTGTTCGTTGCCTTCCTGATGCGAGTTTATATTAAAAAAAAGGCTCTTCTCTTTTTAAAGTGAGGCAGTGTAACACAGACACGGTTTAAATCTTTTCCACTTTAGCCGAGTTCACCGACTGTAGAATTCAAATTACACTTTGATTTTTAATTAGACGTTTTTAAACATTGTCAGACTCGCCTGAAGCCATAGCAACGCTCATTAAGTGGACGGACGTTTGTTAATTAACGTTCTCTTTTCTTCTCTCCACTTCCCCCCCCCTCTCTCCCTCCCTCTCCTCTCTCTCTCATCTCTCTCTCTCTCTCTTCTCCCTCTCTCTTCTCCTCCTCCTTCTCTTCTCCTTCCTCCCTCTCTCTCTCTCTCCTCCTCTCTCTTCTCCTCTTCTCTCTCTTCTTCTCTCTCTCTCCCTCTCTCTCTCTCCTCTCTCTTCCCTCTCTCTCCTCTCCTCTCTCTTTCTCACTCTCTCTTCTCCCTCTCTCTCTCTCCCTCCTCTCTCTCTCCCTCTCCTCTCCCCTCTCTCTCTCCCTCTTCTCTCTCTTCTCCCTCTTTCTCTTTCTCTCCCTCTCCCTCTCTCCCTCCTCTCCTTTCTTCTCTTCTCTCGCTCTCTCTCTCTTCCTCTCTCTCTCTCTCTCTTCTCTCCCTCTTCTCTCCTCCCTCTCTCTCTTCTCTCTCTCCCTCTTCTCTCTCTCTCCCTCTTCTCTCTCTCCCTCTTTCTCTCCCTCTCCTCTCTCCCTCTTCTCTCTCCCTCTTCTCTCTCTTCCCTCTCTCTCCTCTTCTCTCCTCTCTTCTCCCTCTCTCTTCCCTCTCTCTTCTCTCCCTCCCTCTCTCCCTCTCTCTCCCTTTCACTTCCCTCTTCTCTCTCCCTCTCTCTCTTCTCTCTCTCCCTCCCCCCCCCCCTTCTCTTCTCTCCCTCTTCTGTCGCTCCCTCTCTTCTCTCCCTCTTCTCTTCCTCTTCTCTCCCTCCCCCCCCCCTCTCTCCCCCTCTTCTCCTCTCTCTCTCTCTTCCTCTCCTCTCCCCCTCTCTTCTCTCCCTCTCTCTCTTCCCCCCTCGCCTCCCTCCCTCCCTCTCCTCTCTGTCCCTCTTCACAGGAAGAAGGAGCTGTTGTCCCGGGATGACCTGCAGTTGCCATGGAGACCGCTGTACGACCTTTACGAGAGGGTGGTCTTCTCCAAAACCGAGCACCTCGGGCTCGTCTGGTTCCCAAAGTGAGACGTTTCACATTTTACACCAAATGAGACGTTTTACATTTAACATTTTGTGTTTTTCACCAAATGAGACGTTTTTATTCACAAAAATCTAAAATAAAACGAGGAACGAGTCGAGATTTAGAGCAGATAACACACCTGCCCCTGTTTCACTTTCTCTTTTATCACTCTTTCCCTCTTCCTTTCCCTCATCTCTTTACTTTCCCTCTTTTGCACCTCTTTTTTTTACCCCCTTCTCTCTGTCCCTCTTTTCTCCTCCCTCTCTCTCCATTCTTTCTCTATTGTGCCATTTGCTCTTTCTCTTAATCTCTCTCTCTCTCTCTGAGACCCTCTCTCCCTCTGGTCCTTTCTCTCTCTCTCCTTTCTTTCTCTTTCGCTCTGCCTCTCTCCCTCCCACTCTTCCTTTCCTCCCCTCCTTTCTCTCTTCCTCTCCCTCTCTCTCTCCCCCTTTCTTTCTCCCTCTCTCGCTCCCTGTTTCGCTCCTTGTATCTCTCCCTCTCTCCCTTCCTCTACCACTCCTTCTCTCTCCCCCGCTCTCTTTCTCTCTCACTTTCTCTTTTCCTCTGTCGCTCCCTCTTTCTCTCCTTGTCTCCCCCTCTCTCTCTGCCTCTCTCGCTCCCTCTTTCTCTCCTTGTATCTCTCCCTCTCCCTTCCTTTCTGAAACCTCTCTTCCTCCCCTCCCTTCTCTCTGTCTCCCTCTGTCTCTCCCTTCTTTCTCTCTCTATCTCTCTCCCGCCTGCTCTTCCTCTCCTCCTCTACTTTCTCTCCCTTCTTTCTGAAACTCTCTTCTTCCCCTCCTTACTCTCGCTCTCTGTCTCTCCTCCTCCTCTTTCTCTCCCTCCCTCTCTTCTCTCTCTCTCCCTCCCTTCTCTCTTTCGCTCTTTCCCTCCCGCTCCTCCTCTTTCTCTCTCTCTCTCAGATTTTGGGCAGATATCCGTGATAATGAAAAAAAGATAAAGACACATTTACACAGTTTTTTTCATTTTCTCGTTTATTTCATTTATTGGACATACACTTTGCCCCGCCCACTTCTCCAATCACCTGAGTGAGTGACAGGTGGAATGAACCAATCACAGTCTCAGTCTCAGTGTTTGTCACAGAATCTTGTTTTTTCTGACTCTATTTCACACATTTCTCATGGATCTTCTGTCAGTTTTTTTTCCGTCTTGTAAATAGAGCTGCTGCACATTTTCCTGCCGTGTTTAATTCATAAAAAGTGTTTAATTCCGGTGTAAGTCCGTGTTTAATTCATAAAAGTGTTTAATTCTGCTGTAAGTCCGTGTTTAGTGCCGTGTGTTTGTGTTTTTCAGCTCGGTGGACCACATTCTGAAGGCTCTGGTGAAAAGCTGCCGCCTGTGAGTGTTTCGGCCCTAATCCTTTTACTTTGATGTTTTCTTAACTTGTGTATCGCATTTCAATAAGGTACATGCACTTTTCTGTCGCTCTATCCATCCTGTTCTCCGTCTTCTTTCCCCCTGGCTCTCTCTCTCTCCTCTCTCTCCTCTCTCTCTCTCCTTCTCTCTCCCTCCCTGCTCTTTCTCTCCTTGTATCTCTCTCTCCTTTTCTCTGTCTCCCTCTTCTTTCTCTCTCTCTACCTCTCTTCCTCCTCTTCCTCTCCTTGTATCTGTCTCTCTTCCTCCTCTTCCTCTCCTTGTATCTCTCTCTTCTTTTCTGTCTCCCTCCTCTTTCTCTCTTCCTCCCCTTCCTCTCCCCCTCCTCTTCCTCTCCTTGTATCTCTCTCTCCTTTTCTGTCTCCCTCCGCTTCCTCTCTTTGTATCTCTCTCTCTCTCTCCTTTTCTGTCTCCCTCCTCTTCCTCTCCTCCTCCTCTTCCTCTCCTTGTATCTCTCTCTCTCTCCTTCTCTCTGTCTCCCTCCTCTTCCTCTCCTTGTATCTCTCTCTCTCTCCCTCTCTTTCTGAAACCCTCTCTTCCTCCCTTCCCTTCTCTCTCTTCTTTTTTTCTCTCTCCGCCTCTCCCTCCCCTCCCTTCTCTCTCTCTCCTTTCTTTCTCTCTCTGGCTCTCTCCCTCCTCTACTTTCTCTCTCTCCCTCCCTTTTTGAAACCCTCTCTCTTCCCTTCCCTTCCTCCCTCCTTTCTGTCTCTCTCTCCCTCTCCTCCCTTCTCTCTCTCTCTCCCTCCCTTTCTGAAACCTCTCTTCTTCCCTTCCCTTCTCTCTCCTTTCTTTCTCTCTCTGCCTCTCTCCCTCCCCTCCCTTCTCTCTCTCTCTCCTTTCTTTCTCTCTCTGGCTCTCTCCCTCCCCTCCCTTCTCTCTCTCTCCCTCCCTTTCTGAAACCTCTCTTCTCCCCTTCCCTTCTCTCTCTCCTTTCTGTCTCTCTCTCCCTCTCCTCCCTCCCTTCTCTCTCTCTCCCTCCCTTTGAAACCCTCTGTCTTGTTCTCCTCCTCCCTCTGTCTTTCTCTCTGCAGATATTTCCCTGCCTCTTCCACTCAGGAGATGCTGGACGAGTGGCGCCCCCTGCTGTGCGTGTTTGACGTTGTCATGCAGAAGGCCATAAGTAACATGGAGAATTATTCCTGCCGACGATTCTCCGAGTGGAGGAGCACGGGCGAGGCTTCCAGTGAGTCCAGGGTTTAAACACGCCTCATTTTAGTCATTATCTTTAGTTAAGTCGATTAATCGGTTGATGGAGTCACAGTTTAGTTGAATAATCGGTATTTTTTGTATTTTCCAGACGATAAGTGTAACTTTTTTGTCATAATTCTTTCTTTCTTTTTACAACGATTTGGGAAATTGTGTTTTTTTCACGTCAAAAATTGTAACTTTCAGAGGCTAGAGCGGAGGTAGCAACAACTCGCATGCTAACGCGCACTTCCTGATTATTATCAATATACAATAATATCGTGATAAAAAGGGTCGACAATAATCGTTCGTGGGACATTTTATATAATCGCTAACAAAGATAATCGCCGTTACAACACCAAAATGTGCAGGGAAAAAAAACGACTTATCCACAGTCGACAGGGGTGGACAAAGGGGTCTGTTGTCCGGGGCCCCAGGGTCTTAGGGGCCCCAGAACTGGATCCTCTTCCTGTTAATTTGTATTACAGGGGGGCCATGTGAGGCTTATTGCCCTGGGCCCCCAAATTTCAGTCGACGGCCCTGCTCATCCAGAATATTCTCTGTTAAACTTATAATTACTCATGTCCTTAACAACTTTAATCGTGATATAATCGTCCCAGGCCTAAAGCTCACAGCGTTTTTTTTTGTGAGCTGCTTATTCAATATATTTGTGCTGAGGTAAGACACATTTTGCTCAGATAGGGGGCCTTTAAACTGCCAAAACGAGCACCAAAAATGACTCATGTAATTTGAGCTTAAAGAATTCTGTGTTTGTTGATTCAGCTGAAAAAGGTAAAGCACTTTGGGAACTGACGCTTGTTCTCTTCAGTTTTAATCAATTTCTATTTTCATAAGGTGATTGGGTTGGCATTTCCAACCTGTCTGTGCCTCGTCAAAATGGCACCGCTGTAAGAGAGTGTAGTTTAAAATCCAGCCGTATACAGGGGAGATTTAGCACCTGAGACGAGAATTACCTTTTTTTTTTTAGCGTTTTCATCAAACTTTGGCTTCGTCAGACTTCGCTTTGAAGTGAGAGCAGAACGACTGGATAATGTGACGATTTTAGGTATTACTGCAGTTACATGTATTTGGATGTGAAGGGATTTCTGTGACATTGTGATTGTCAAAGAACATTTAAGCCAAAAAAGCAGAAGAAGAGTGACAGCGGTTGACGTTTAACTGTAAGGTTGAAGACTCGATTCCCAATTCTGAGTTTCTTCTTGCAAATATAATGTGTTTGAAGCATAGACAGTGTAAAGTGTGACGTCTTCAGAGTGTCATAGCAACCAAAGAGCCAATCCAGAGCGAGGTTGTTGGAGGTAACGCCCCTTCCCTTAGCAACGCTGTCAGTCAAACCTGTTGCTAACGCTAACAGGAGCGACGTCGGGGAAAGAAGGACCTGATGTGTCTGTTATTAATGTTCATATGTTGATTTACAGACACAGACGTGAAATAAAAACCCCAGGATCATGTAGAGGGTTAATACGAACATTTAAGACCAACATGAGTCTGACAGCAGCAGGGACAAAAAAAAAATTAACTCTAAATAACTTAAAAAAACAAAAACAAAACAAAAAACAAAACAAACAAAAAAAATAAAATAAAAAAATAACAAAAAAATAAATAAAAGAAAAAAAAAAACTAACAATAACTCAAAATAGAAACCCCAGATTCATGTAGAGGGTTAATATGAACATTTAAGACCAAAATGAGTCTGACAGCAGCAGGGACAGAGAGAGGGGACAGTAAAAACAAAAAATAAACTAAAAAAAACAAAAAAGAAATAGAGGGGACAGTAAAAACAAAAAATTAACTCAAAATAACTTTAAAAAAAAAAACAAATAAAAAAATAAACTAAAAAAACTCCCCAAAAAACTAAAAATAACAAAAAAAAAGAAAGAAAGAAAAAGAAAACCTCAAAATAGAAACCCCAGATTAATGTAGAGGGTTAATACGACCATTTAAGACCAAAATGAGTCTGACAGCAGCAGTTACAGAAAGAGGGGGAGCTGTTTTTACATAGAAAGTGAATTGGAGCCAGAGTCGATGGAGCTGGAAGTGCGACATGATCACTTCCTGGTTGGAACGCGGCGCTAGCAGGTTAGCTACGTCCATTTAAACAAACAGTCTATGGTTTGACGCCTACGACGGTCAGATAGAAGACAGAAGCTAAGCAGATGGTAATTATGAATTTGTAAGTAATTTCAATGGGACACACACGATTCATCCGTGTCAAAACTGCTTAGGAGAAAAAAAAAGGAAGAGAAATGTGATCTTGTTTCTAAACGACAGACGACCAATGAGCTTCTTCGTTTCACATGAGTCACTGATGAAACAAATCTGATTGGACGACCGTGTTTGGCTGGACAGTCCTGCTTATTCATAACAAAGTACAATTATATAAAAGTCGTTTAAACATGGAACTTATTAATAACATTAAAATTCAAATTACTGTATTTTCCGAACTATACGTCGCTCCAGCCAAAAAATGCATAATTATCAAGAAAAAACATGTAAGTCGCCACATATTTAAGTCAGAGTGACAATAATGAAGATGAGAAATTATATATTTTAATAATTTCACATATTAGTTGCATCCGAGTATAAGTCGCACCCCCAGACAAGAAAAAAAGTGTGACTTATGTCCAGAAAATACTGTATTATGTCCATAACATTTTTTAAACTATCAGCAACTTTATCGTGATTTAATCGTTAATCGTGACGCAAAATTTCAATATCGTCCCACGTCTTTTCTTAACGTCAGTGATTTCTGAGAGTGTTATTTTGTCAGTGTAAACCTCTGACCAGACTCTAACCGCACAAAAAGATGACAGAAAAATAGACCAAATGAAATGTTGGCTCTGCTGGGGGGTTTTAGATCGTAATGATATTTTTCTTTCCTGGAATCTCTTTTGTACCGTTGTGGTTTGGGTCCCCGTGTCTCTGTGTGTTCTTCGCTATATTTGCTCTTTCAAAAACCCATTTGTCTGGGTCCACTGTTGGACTCATCAGCAATTTCTGTGAAGTTTCCACAATACATCATTTTATACTGCATTCTCCCTTTTCACTTTTTTGAAAATCTACCGGAAAGAGACTAAAAAAGACGCTGTAGTGTTTGGATTTGAGATGCTTGGGGCTTTTCTCAGTTTAAACTACGACTGCTAGCTTAATCGCTATAAAAAGAAAGCAAAATACAAACATTCATGATGGAGTTTCAACATTTTTTCCTTGTACAGTTTAGATCTGTGCAAACATGTTCTGAGATACACGAGATTCTTGTATTTATCAGTTCTATGTTCATCCCATAGACGGTTTATATCTGGAGAACTCTTTTCTTCTTTGGGAAATTATGAACATTACATTAAATTACAACACTGAAATATCCACTTTTTAAATTTTAACCATTTATTCCCTAATTTAGGATCAGGGCCAAATTTGACCCACTGGGCTCGCTAATTTATCCAAAAAGAATATAAAACATACTTCTAGACATTCTGCAAGCTATTACTAAAATTACTCAACAAAACATCATGTGGTCGGCCATCTTTTCACTACCCTCTGGCTCATTTTAGTTCAATATTCATCCACTAGGTGTCTCTATGCAGGGGCCAGAAGTGGCACTCTGGGATTTTGGATTTACATTTAACATTTTATTTTTTTCTGGTTTGTTCATTGTGGGTAGCAGCAATTAACTGAGGCCAAATTTGACCCAGCGGCTTCTTCAGGGTTAAAAATGGACATAACTAAGCTGCTAGCCTCGATTAGCTTCGTTTGACTCCTGGACATTTAAAGCTGCACTGTGTAACTTCTGGTGGAGTGTATGTAATTGTTTTTGTTTGATTTTGTTTTTTTCAGATTGTGGTTTGATGAATTAATGACTCTGTGGTTGTCGGTGCAAAATCAGCCGAGTTGGGAAGGGGTAAGTGACTAAAACCAACACGTTTCTTATGATTTTTGTTCATATTATTGATCACGTTTCCAGACTTTTATCTGTTCTGTGAAACAAAACTTAAAGTGCTGTTCCATTTTGGCCCGACACATTTTCGAGCGTTTCATTGAGGCCGAGACAGAAGTTGTAAAGTGCTTCATGTGATTGGCTGTGTCCTCTTCCTCCTCTTCCTCTCCGTCGTCGTGTTCAGATAAGATTTTCCATTTAGTGTGTCCTCTCAGTCCTCACACTTCATCCCACCAGAGAAAATGGCTCCGATTATTATAATACTCCTGTGGCAAACTCAGTAGAAGAAGTAGGACTGTTTGGAGTACTGCAGTAGCAGCAGTAACAGCAGCAGTAGTAGCAGTAGTAGTAGTAGTAGCTGTTTTAATAGAAGTAGCAGTAGTAATAATAGTAGTAGTAGTAGTAGGAGTAGTAATAGAAATAGTAATAGAAAGTAGTAGTAGCAGTAGTAGTAGGAGTAGTGGTAGTAGGAGTAGCAGTAGTAGTAAAAGTAGTTGTAGTAATAGTAGTAGCAGTATTAGAATCAGTATTAGTGGTAGTAGCAGTAGTAGAAGTAGTAGTAGTAGTAGTAGTAGTAGAAGTAGTAGTAGAAGTAGTAGTAGTAGTAGTGGTAGTAGCAGTAGTAGCAGTAGCAGTAGTAGTAGTAGTAGTAGTAGCAGTAGTAGTAGCAGCAGCAGAAGCAGTAGTAGAATTTGTAGTAGTGGTAGTAGTAGCATTAGTAGTTCTGTACTGGTAGTATTTGTTGTAGTAGTAGCACAATTTTATTTTTTTACCAGTTTTTTTGGTTTTGCTTTATTTTGAGATTTGTTTTAACATGAACAATATGTCAGACATTAAAATTTTCCATAACTTCAATAAAATTCACAATATTACTGTACCACCACTTCGCTCTGTGCACAACAGCGCCCTCTACCTCACTGTTAGCGCCACTACTTCCTGTCCAACTGTAACTAGACGATCTTTATTCTAATTAATCTGAATTTTAACAGATTGTCTAATTTATATTGTGTGATTTTAATAAAAGTGACTGTTAGCTTCGAGACATCGTGAGCTAGCTTAGCGTGCTACTGTGCACAGATGTGTTTCTCAGTAGCTGTTAGCATTAGCTGTGGTATTAAACTGAATTAAAACAATCGTAATACTTTTTAAACTTCATTTGTACACCTGTATTTCAAAGCATCCATGTTTTTTAGCTTTATGTCAAAAACAATAGAGAATGTATTTGTTTCACTTAATCTTTTTTTTTTTTTTTTTTTTTTTCTTGCAGCATCTCGTGAACCTGTTTGCTCGCCTGGCCAACGACAACATCGGATACGTGGACTGGACTCCTTATATCTCCACAGTGAGTCTTAGTTAAAGTATCTTTGGTGTGGTTTTAAGCTGACTTTAATTCACGTTTTTTTTTTTATTATGTTCAGATTTTTACGAGAATCCTTCGCAGTTTAAATCTCCCGGTCGGCGTCAGTCGGATGGTGGCTCCTCGATATCTCACCAACTCGTACGACCCTGGACACTTGGTTTTGTGGATCACGGCTCTACTGGTTTGTCCTTTCAGTTTTATTTTGTAGAACGAAGTAATGATATGATCTAGCGGAGAATATTCTGAATGAGCAGGGCCGTCCACAGAAATTTGGGGGCCCGGGTCAAGAAGCCTCACAATTCTAGGGCCCCCCTAAAACCCCAGGGGCCTCTTTTTGTCCCCCCCATCAACTCCTCTGTGGATAAGTAGTTTTTTTCTGCACATTTTGGTGATATAACGACGATTATCTTTGTTGGAGATTATCACGATTATATAAAAAGTCCCACAAACATTATTGTGCCCCTCTTTTATCACAATAAACGATATTATTGCTTATCGTCCCAGTCCTAATATTTACACAGACAACTTTTCAAAATCTTTTTAAAGTCTTTATTATAGTCTCCCACTCACCTCTTTTCTTAGTTCTTAGTTATTTCTGTATGTCGCTCTGGAGTATAAGTCGCACCAGCCAAAAAATACATAAAAATTAAGAAAAAAAACATTAAAAAGTTGCATTTTTGACATTTTATCTTTCAACACAAGTTAAAATAATAATTATAAAATGTGGAAGAACAGGCTGAATATCAGTACAGCCGCTAACGTCACACATTTATATTTAGATAGATGTCTGTCATACTGGTACAAGCCTAGAGCGCCCTCGTGTGGTGAAGATGTGGAATTGTATGTTTGAATAATGTCACATATAAGTCGCATCTGAGTATAAGTCGCCCCCCGGAAAAAAATGATGAAAAAAGTGACACTTATAGTCCAGAAAATGTAAAATGTTCAGTAATTAACACAGACCAAAGCGTTAATGTAACACCTGTTCTAACGACACAGTTTGGAGAAGAAAACACTTTAATAAATGAGTCATTTTGTCTCTTTTGTGTCTCTGTCTCTTAATCTGAGTTTGCAAAATCAAAATTGAATCGAAGTTGAAGGCTTCAAATTTTTGGACGTCCCCAATTTCCATTAAAAACAAAACAAAATCCAGTTTTATTCTGTGTAAAACTGTTAATCCTGAACTTTAAACCTGTCCAAACATGTTCTGAAATGTGACTCTTTTTTCAGCTCTGAACAGTTAATATTTTACATAAACTGCAAATGTAAAGCTCGTCAGAAAAGCCACAATGAGGCACTTTTCACAAATCGTTGGTTGTGTCTTTGAAATAATGAGTTTGTTTTATTTTCAGGGTGGTCCAGGAAACCCCGCCCAGAAAGAGCTGACCTGCCTCTTCAACAGTATCGCCTCCTTCTACCACCCGTCCAACCACGGGCGCTGGCAGGTCCGCCTCTCTCCTCCTCTCTCCTCCTCTCTCCGCCTCTCTCCTCCTCTCTCCTCCTCTCTCCTCCTCTCTCCTCCTCTCTCCTCTCTCTCGCCTCTCTCCTCCTCTCTCCTCCTCTCTCCTCCTCTCTCCGCCCTCTCTCCTCCTCTCTCCTCCTCTCTCTCCTCTCTCCTCTCTCTCCTCTCTCCGCCTCTCTCTCCTCCTCTCTCCTCCTCTCTCCTCCTCTCTCCTCCTCTCTCCTCCTCTCTCCTCCTCTCTCCTCCTCTCTCCGCCTCTCTCCTCCTCTCTCCCTCTCTCTCTCTCCGCTCTCTCCTCCTCCTCTCTCTCTCCTCTCTCCTCTCTCTCCTCTCTCTCTCCTCTCTCCTCCTCTCTCTCCTCCTCTCTCCTCCTCTCTCCTCCTCTCTCTCCTCCTCTCTCCTCCTCTCTCCGCCTCTCTCCTCCTCTCTCCCGCTCTCTCCTCCTCTCTCCTCTCTCCGCCTCTCTCCTCCTCTCTCTCTCCGCCTCTCTCTCCTCTCTCTCCTCTCTCCTCCTCTCTCCGCCTCTCTCCTCCTATCCTCCTCCTCTTCTCTTTTCTCTCTTCTCTCTCCATCAAACCCCAAACAATGCAGCGCGGTCTCTCTTCCTTCTTTCCCCTCCCTATCCTCTCTACCGTTTGCTTCTTTTTCTCTCTTCTCCTCCCTTTTCTCTGCCTCCCTCTCTCACCCATGTCTGTATATAACTCCACTTTGTCTCCCTCTTTCTCTCTCCTGTCCTCCTCTCCTTCTCACTCCTCCTCCTCTCCTCTATTTATCTTGTCCTTCTGTCTCCTCTTTCTACTCTCTCCTCTCCCCCCCTCTCTCCTCTGACTCTCACTCCACCCTCTCTCTTTCCCTCCCTCTTCTCTCTGTCCTCTACCTCCCTCTCTTTATCCTCTGTCTTCTCCCTCTCTCCCTCTCCCCCTCTCTCCTTTCACTCCTCCCTCCTCCCTCCCTCCCTCCCTCTTCTCTCTCTGTCTCTCAGACCCCACACATTCACCCTTTTCATTCCTCCTCCACCTCCCCTCCCTCTGTTTATACCCTCCCTCATTTTTCGTTTTTGCTCCTCTCTGCTCTCTCTCTCTCTCCCTCTCCCTCTCTCCCACACTCTCTCAGACCCCACACAATCCCCTTCTCATTCTTTCTCCACTCTTTCGCTTCCTTCTGCTTTTTCTCTGTCCTCTCCCTCCATGCCTGTCTCCCCCCTCTGCCCTCCGCCCCCTCCTCCCTCCCTCCGTCCTCTCTCTCTCTTCCTCCCTCCCACCTCCTCCCCTCTCTCTCTCTTCCTCTCCCACAACCTCTCTCAGACCCCACACAATCCCTTTCTCATTCCTCCTCCACTCTATCACCTCTTTCTGCCTTTTCTCTGTCCTCTCCCTCCTTCCCTTTCTCCCTCTCTCTCTCCCTCTTCCTCCGTCCCTCTCTCCTTCCCCCTCCCTCCCTCCCTCCCTCAAACTCCACACATTTGCCTTCTCATTCCTCCTCCACTCTCGCTTCCCTCTGCCTTTTCTCTATCCTCCCTCCCTCCCTCTCTTTCTCCTCCTCCCTCCCTCCTCCCCCTCCTCCTCCCTCCATCAATCCCTCTATCTCTCTCCTCCCTCCCTCAAACCCCACACATTTGCCTTCTCATTTCTCCACTCTTTCGCTTCTCTCTGCCTTTCCTCTGTCCTCCCCCTTTCCCTCCCTCTTTCCCTCTCTCTCTCTCTTTCCCTCCCTCCATCCCTCCCTCTCTCTGTTCCTCCCTGTCCCTCTTTCCCTCTCTCGCTCTCTTTCCCTCCCTCTCTCAGACCCCACACAATCACCGTCTCATTTCTTCTCCACTCTATTGCTTCCCTCTGCTCTTTTCTCTGTTCTCTCCCTCCCTCTTTCCCTCTCTCCTTCCCTCCCTCTCTCTCCCTCTCCCTCCCTCCATTTCTCCTTCCCACCTTCCCTCCCTCAAACCCCACATAGTCACTGTCTCATTCCTTCTCCACTTTTTCTATCGCTTCCCTCTGCCTTTTCTGTCTCTCCCTCCCTCCCTCTCTCTCCCTCCCTCTCTCTCCTCTCTCTCTCCCTCTCTCCATTCCTCCCTCTCTCTGTTCCTCCCTCTCCCTCTCTCCCTCCTCCACCTTTCCCTCTCTCTCTCCCTCCCTCAAACCCCACACATTCGCCTTCTCATTCCTCCTCCACTCTATCACCTTCTTTCTGCCTTTTCTCTGTCTTCTCCCTCCCCCTCGCTCCATCTCTCTCCTCCATTCCTCCCTCCCTCTCTCTCCCTCCCTCTCTCCCTCTCTCTGTCTCCTCCCTCTCCCTCCTCTCTCCTCTCACCACCCTCCCTCCCTCCCTCAAACCCCACACATTCGCCTTCTCATTCCTCCTCCACTCTTTTGCTTCCCTCTGCCTTTCCTCTTTCCTCCCCCTCCACCTCCCTCCCCCTCCACCTCCTCCCTCCCTCCCTCTCTCCCTCCCTCTCTCAGACCCCACACATTCATAAAGGCGTTACTTGGAGTGTGTTTTCCGTCGCTTGTTGTCCCATTGCTTTGATTTATAACCTGTCATTCAGAGCTTGGCCGGCGTCTGTGCTGCAGCGGCTCAATAATGAAATGCAACTGCAGGAGAAACGATGATTTCACTGTTAAGTTCAGGTCCAGGTGGAGCGAGGCAGAGCTCCACCTAAATCACAAATATGTCTCACTATTTTAAACGTGGTGTAGTGACTTTATATCTACAGCATGAACATGTTATTCAACGTTAAAAGGTACGAACTTTTAACAAAGCAGCGATTCTCAGGTGGTGGTGCAGCAGTGAGTGTTAGATATGCCTTATTGATCATTTTTAGTCATCTGCATGTATGTCTATGGCAGAATGTTGAGCGGTTACCGTAGTGACGCAATGCCACACGTGAGCGAAAACTGCCTGGTAAGTTTGTAGATCTGAAAACTAAAAAAAAACAAAAGCAAAATGGATGTAAACAGCACATGAAAAACTGTTGGATAATTCTGTTCAGTTAATGGACAACTGTCCCACAGCGCCCCCTGTCCTCAGACCCTCCTCCTGCAGGAACCACTCACAAAACTCAATGGGAAACAGCTTTAAACCAGGACTAAACCGGGGACTAAACCGGGGACTAAACCGGGGACTAAACCGGGGACTAAACCGGGGACTAAAACCGGGGACTAAACCGGGGACTAAACCGGGGACTAAACCAGGACTAAACCGGGGACTAAACCGGGGACTAAACCGGGGACTAAACCGGGGACTAAACCAGGTCTAAACCAGGATTTAACCAGAACTTAACCAGGACAAAAATAGGACTAAATCAGGACTTAACTAGGACTAAATCAGGACTTAACTAGGACTAAATCAGGACTAAATCAGGACTAAATCAGGACTAAACCAGGACTAAACCAGGACGAAACCAGGACTAAACCAGGACGAAACCAGGACTAAACCAGGACGAAACCAGGACGAAACCAGGACGAAACCAGGACGAAACCAGGACGAAACCAGGACGAAACCAGGACGAAACCAGGACGAAACCAGGACGAAACCAGGACGAAACCAGGACGAAACCAGGACTTAACCAGGACTAAATCAGGACTAAACCAGGACGAAACCAGGACGAAACCAGGACGAAACCAGGACGAAACCAGGACTTAACCAGAACTTAACCAGGACGAAACCAGGACGAAACCAGGACGAAACCAGGACGAACCAGGACGAAACCAGGACGAAACCAGGACGAAACCAGGACGAAACCAGGACGAAACCAGGACGAAACCAGGACGAAACCAGGACGAAACCAGGACGAAACCAGGACAAAATCAGGACAAAATCAGGACTTAACTAGGACTAAATCAGGACTTAACTAGGACTAAATCAGGACTTAACTAGGACTAAATCAGGACTAAATCAGGACTAAATCAGGACGAAACCCAGGACGAAACCCAGGACGAAACCCAGGACGAAACCCAGGACGAAACCCAGGACGAAACCCAGGACGAAACCCAGGACGAGACCAGGACTAGACCAGGACTAGACCAGGACTAGACCAGGACTAGACCAGGACTAATCAGTTCACCTGTAGTCATTCTTTATGGTCAGATTTAGCTAAAACAAAGCTCAGATTAAAGTGTAACAGAGCTCCAGACAGAACAGTGCCTCTAGTTAACTCCACACCCAGGAGAATGTTGACGACATCAGCTGTAAAGTATCAGTTTTGCTTCATTTGCCTGTGAAGAGGAGGTAATATGTTCTTTTTGTGCAGACTGATACTGAAGGCTCCAGGACGTCTTTGTCTGCCCACAGTCCTCATTATCGGGACATAAACACACATCAGCGCCGGTGTTTTCTCAGCCTTTATTCTCTCTTTTCCTCTTAATAAAACCCTCAGCACCCTCAGTGTATAAATCGTGCTTTGGCGCTCCTCCTTCTGCGAGTCAAAGTTTGAAGCGTGCCTGGGCAAACGCGAGGGGCTTTCTCCGGCTGGACACGGATCGCTCGGTCTAATGCGCCCACAGCCCGAGTTTAACTTTGTTTTTGAAGATTTTAACAGCGAAAACTCAAAGCATTGATAATTATATATGTGTTTCCCGTGCAAATCCAGTCTCAATAAGTTCTTCTCTCAAATATAAAACACTCCGTTCCACCTTGTGATGTCATGAAGTGGTAATACAGGAAGTGCTTCTCTGTGTTTTTAAGCTATACACCTTCACTAGAATCTTTTGGATCATTTCAGCCCTACAGAAATGCAAACGAAAGGTAAACGGTTGATGTTAGCTTGAAAAATACCACTTCATGACATCACAAAGTGGAACAGAGCATTTTGTTGCATAATATAGAATTTGCTGCTACATATCTATGACTGTTTCCGTGCATTTCAAATCTCTTTTTTTGTGCGTTTTTTGTGTTTTATTTGTGTATTTGCAGGCTCGTCTGATGCGTCTTCTTCAGCGTTTACCAGCGAGTGTCGTTCGGCGCGTGCACCGTGAGCGCCACGCCGCCCCCGGCTGGATCGCACTGGTCCCCGAGTCCCAGAGACTCACAGACGACGACCTGAGAGAGTTCACTCAGAGTTTACTGGGAGCCGCTCTACTGGCCATGTACAGGTACTACACATAAGACACTGAAAATCTCAAGTTTTACTATTATACTTAATTTTTTTTAATACACCGTTTTAGTTAATTTATGTTAAGTTAGTAAATACTGACCACGTCCCCTTTAAACATATTTGCAGTGTCATATTTGGAAAACTTTCTAAATATATTCTTCTATGATGTGTAGTAGAAGCTTCAGTACTTTGTTTGTTCCCATGGAGATGTTAATTCTTTTTCTAGAATGTTCCATCGTATGTCTTTAAAGGTTTTTGCAATAAAAACACCTGTAACTGAAGAAATACAAGATGGATAGTGGATATTTATAAGCAGATAAGAAGGAACATTCCCATAAAAGCAATAAGATCTCCATGGAGACGAGATCAGGCATCCTCAAGTTGGACTGGCCTTAAGCTTTTTATTTGTTTTTTGTTTTTATTTTATTACATATTTTATTATATTGCATTTATTTATGTATTTATTTTATCACATTATTTATTATTTATTTATTTTATTACATTTTTTTTTAATTTTCTATTTGTTTATGGATTTATTTTATTACTTTTTAAATTTTTATTATTTTTTTTTAATTACATTTTATTTTCTTATTTTATCACATTATTTATTTTATTACTTATTTATTTATTTATTTTTTAATTATTTTGTTATTTTGTTTTTTTTTTATTTTTTTTTATTTATTTTATTACATTTTATTTTATTTTATTTTTATTACTTTTTTGGGGGGTGGGGGGGTAAACTGATTGCCAAAAAAAACAAACAAATGCAGACAAATAGCTTGTAGACCCCTCACCAGAAAAGTTCCATATTGCATGTTTAAAATATTTGGTTAGATTTGTTTACTGTAAATAATCAGAGTTTGTTTTCGCACATTAGTGACATTCTGAAGTCCACCCTCACAAACAAAAATACTACATTATTACAAACCACATAGAACACCAATTAGCAGAGAGACTCACTGCCAAAATGTAAAAATAGACTCTTCGCTGATCTTCTGAAAAGTATTACCACAAATGTGCTGGTGATTTGGCTGAGCCGAGCGCACAGGTGCCGTGGTGGGAGGAGGGTTGTTTTTGTTTCTCAGTGGGGCTTTAGAGTGGGCTTATCGTTTCGAGGATAATGCCAACCATTTATTTATTATTATGCCTGAGTAGCTGCGACCACAAAGACGGTTTTAACTCTACATCCTGAGTGCGCATTTCACACCTCCCTTTGGGGCTTGTGACCCTTTTAAACAATGTGTAATTTAGCCTCTCTTCGCTCACGATTATACAAAATGGAGCCATTGATTTAGCTGGTTTCTGGAGCGTTCATCACTGTTGTACAAGTGGACTCCGAGAGAACGCTGCTGTATTATTCACTGTTTAGAAAGAGTTTTGAGTATTTTTTTTCTATACCAAAAGAAAAGTCTATACTCTTAACATGGATATAGATTTTTTTAGACGTTTAGCTACTCGTCCAAGCGGCTTCTTCGGTTCCTTTTGCAATCGTTATGACCTCGACGACTGGGGGATTAAACCATAGACGGTACAACGAAGTGAAGTGTGACGTCACCCACGGCGTTTAGCTCCAAATGAAGCTCATCAAGGCTGGAGCATGTATAATGGCGAAGTTAGAGCCGACTCCCATATTTGGAATTCCGACCACGAGTATCATAGCAACCAAAGAGCCAATCAGGAACGAGGCTGTTGAAGGTAACGCCCCTTCCCGCCCGCCTGTTGCTAACGCTAACAGGAGTGACCTCGGGGAAAGAAGGACCTGATGTGTCTGTTTTTGATGTTCGTATCAGACAGAGGTGACACAGTTTTTACATAGAAAGTGAATTGGAGCCAGAGTCGATGGAGCAGGAAGTGCACCCATGATCACTTCCTGTTTGGAGTGCGGCGGCTAGTGCGTTAGCTATGTCCATTTATATAAACAGTCTATAGGTCTCGTTTAAATATACTAAATGTGTTGGTTAAGTGACAACATCTCAGTTTTGGCTCTTTAAAAACCCAAAACTAACTTATTTGAAATGAAAAGTGTTGGATTGCTACATGAATGTTTTGTTCTCGTCGTATCCACTTGTTCTTTTCTCATTTGACCTCGAACGTAACTAAAAGTCCTGCCAAAGCCTTAGATTCAATGCTCAATTTGCCAAAACTGCTCTAGCCCCAATCCAGTTTCAGTGGAGGTCATCGGTGTTACTGTAATCTGTTTTGTCTCTTTGTGCGCCCCCTGCTGGTGACGTGCAGTAAAACGGGAAGCACTGACGCAGCCTTCGCGCTCCAAAACCTGGCCCTCCTCACTCCAGAACTCATCCTGCCACCGGTGCTGGAGAAGTAAGTCTGATTTATTATTTTGGATTTTAAAATATATATATACAGCTCACGGCCGCAACTATTTTCCCAATAATTTAAAGAATTATTATTATTATCACTTTGAATGAAACACAAAAACACTTTCATATTTTTTGTGGTTTGTTGAGGTAAACTTTACAAACTCTTTTTATCAATTTAAACATAATAATTCTTAAGCATTGGATTTTTTTTGTACATTTTCATTTTTCAACCTTATTAAGTAATTAGTGAAAGTAATTTGCTGAAATAAATAAAAAATAAAGTAAACGTGGGTATTTCACATTAATTTTGATAAAAACAAAAGGCGAGGATAATAAAAACAAACACACAAACACATCTGCATATTTAGTTTTCTATTTATTTTTTCTCTTAAATAGAAAACACTCTGTTCCACCTTATGATGTCATCATGTGGTAATACAGGAAGTGCTCCACTATGTTTTTTAAACTCTCTACTGAACTAAAGGTCAAAGTCGCTGTTAAAACCTGTTGAAAACTACCACTTGATGACATCACAAGGTGGAACAGAGCGATTTTGAGCTTTGAAGATGTTACAGGCTAATAATAATGTGTGAATGAAACAAAAAAACACAACTCCAGGTCTTTTTTTGAGGAGGGAACGACATTAGAACATGACTTAAAGCTACAAGAGTCAGTTTTGCGTAATATCTCGAAACGCTCCATTCCACCTTGTGATGTCATGAAGTGGCAGGTTTCAACAGGTGTTAACATCTCCTTTCACCTTCAGTTCAGCTTGTGCATTCCAGGTCTGGAATCATCCAAAATGATTTTAGAAATGTAGGTGTGTGGAGTTTAAAAACACAGCGGTGCACTTCCTGTATCACCACATGATGACATCACAAGGTGGAACAGAGAGTTTTCAGTTTGAGAGAAAAACTCAGCCTAAATATGGAGGTTTTTTTTGTGTTAAACATGTGACTGAAACAAAAAAAAAACACAACTCCAGATCTGTTTTTGAGGAGGAGACATTACAAAACGACTTAACACTCACAAGAGCCCGTCGCCCTCATCGTTTTACGCCGTCTTGTTCTAGGACGTACGTTGCCATGGAGACGCTGACCGAGCCCCACACGCTCACGGCCACGCTGAGCTGCATGATCGGTATGGCCCGCAGCCTCGTATCGGCCAACAACAGTTACCCAGAAGGCCGAGCGCACGTGGTCCCGCTCCTCATGGGCTCCCTGCCTGGTGTGGACCCCAACGACTTCAGCAAGTGTATGGTGAGCAACTCTAAATTATGTAGAATTTTAGTTTTTTTAAGTTATATTTAGAGTTTTATCCATGTTATAAAGATTAAATGCACTAAGTAACTTTTCTAACATAGTGTCCGCCACCTACTTGCACATAATTGCTTGGAATGTTCCACAGTATGGCGTAAAACGTGTCTTATCTCCATGGCGACGAGCGTAATACCGCAGACCAAATCCCAGCTGTTTGAAAGTCTCACGATACGAAATCAGGTTTTTAAAGCGGTTTCGAGCAGCAAAAAGTTATCGAATAAACGCAGGATAATCCGTTTAATGCCATACAGTGGGACATTTCGGGCAATCTCCATGGCAACAGACGTAATGACAGCAATTTACAGCTGTTTTAAAGGCTCAGGATAAGATAATGTTTGTTTTTAAGTTTTTTTTTTTAAGCAGTAAAATGTAAGACAAGCAGGTGATGGATTCGCCGCTAGAAAAGTTACGTAGTTCAGCTTTAAATTACGCCGAATTACTGGATTTTATATATTTCTTAGTCCAGATGATGTTCTCGTTTAGACCTAGTTTAGTCTGAGATGGAACGTTCACCGTGTTCTCCCGTCATCTTTGAATGTCGAATATTTCCCCAGAGATCAACATGTTTTTGTGAAGACTTATGGATTTAATGTTTTATATAAATGTGTGTGTTTTGGTGCAGATGACGTTTCAGTTCATTGCCACCTTCACGACTCTGGTGCCTTTAGTCGACTGCTCCTCTGCTCCGTCTGATCACCCAGAACTCACCGAAGTAAGAACATCCAGAGATATCTATATGTTATCTGTGTATCTAAATCACATCTCAGTCAAGACGGAGAAGGAGGGAAAAACATGATTCAGAAGACGCACACACGGCCCACGATCCTCGTTTAGTTCTGTAGACTTACAAGTATCTTGATGTGGACTCAGAAGTATCTTGATGTAGACTTTGAAGTATCTTGATGTAGACTTAGAAGTATCTTTATGTGGACTTGGAGGTATCTTTATGTGGACTTAGAAGTATCTTGATGTAGACTTGTAAGTCTTTATCAAGATACTTCTGAGTCCACATCAAGATACTTCTAAGTATCTTGGTGCAGATTTAGAAATATCTTGATGTAGACTTAGAAGTATCTTTATGCGGACTAGGAGGAATCTTTATGTAGCCTTAGAAGTATCTTGATGTAGACTTACAAATATCTTGAAGTAGACTTACAAATATCTTGATGTAGACTTAGAAGTATCTTGACGTAGACAAAAATATCTTGATGTAGACTTGGAAGTATCTTGATGTAGACTTAGAAGTATCTTGATGTAGACTTAGAAGTATCTTGATGCGGACTTAGAAGTATCTTGATGCGGACTTAGTAGTATCTTGATGCGGACTTAGAAGTATCTTGATGCGGACTTAGTAGTATCTTGATGCGGACTTAGAAGTATCTTGATGTAGACTTAGAAGTATCTTGATGTAGACTTAGAAGTATCTTGATGTAGACTTAGAAGTATCTTGATGTAGACTTAGAAGTATCTTGATGTAGACTTAGAAGTATCTTGATGCGGACTTAGAAGTATCTTGATGCGGACTTAGTAGTATCTTGATGCGGACTTAGAAGTATCTTGATGCGGACTTAGTAGTATCTTGATGCGGACTTAGAAGTATCTTGATGTAGACTTAGAAGTATCTTGATGTAGACTTAGAAGTATCTTGATGTAGACTTAGAAGTATCTTGATGCGGACTTAGAAGTATCTTGATGCGGACTTAGAAGTATCTTGATGCGGACTTAGAAGTATCTTGATGCGGACTTAGTAGTATCTTGATGCGGACTTAGTAGTATCTTGATGCGGACTTAGTAGTATCTTGATGCAGACTTAGAAGTATCTTGATGCGGACTTAGGATGTAGACTTAGACGTATCTTGATGTAGACTTAGAAGTATCTTGATGTAGACTTAGAAGTATCTTGATGCGGACTTAGAAGTATCTTGATGCGGACTTAGAAGTATCTTGATGCGGACTTAGAAGTATCTTGATGCGGACTTAGGATGTAGACTTAGAAGTATCTTGATGCGGACTTAGAAGTATCTTGATGCGGACTTTGAAGTATCTTGATGCGGACTTTGAAGTATCTTGATGCAGACTTAGAAGTACCTTGATGCAGACTTAGAAGTAGCTATACAAAGCTGTTCCGTTGTTATTTGAGAGAAAAGTAACAACTCCATAACTCGTTTAGATCAGTTTTGTCTTATTTTATTTTTGGTTAAAGTGAATAAATGCCGCTCAGTCTCTGCTCTGGTATCGGTTGATATCGGGAATCGACCGATACTTAAAGCGACAGTATCGAAACTGAAAAAGCTGGATCAGTGCAGCGCTAATGACACAGATTCAAATTTTCTTCACTGAAACTGTATTTATGGTTTTAATGAGGAGAAATAAAATGTAATAGATTTGGGGTTTTTTTGTTGCAGTTTCTTTTGTGTTTCGTTCAAAATACAAATATTTCAAGTAAAAATCTTTATCATAGTTGTTCCATAAGACGTCCACGAAACACTTAATGATTCAATGCACATACGAGGGATTATATAAGACATTAGGAGTGAGTCACGTCCAGAGCTCTGGTCATAATCTCGTCAGGTGGAGGTCAGCTGGAATCACATATTACTGTAAATGAAGTCGTTGATATGCCTCAAGAAAAACCCTCGTCTCACACAGAACAGACTCCAGACTCTGCACTTAGACCATCTATACATTTACATTCTTTTTAAAACTATTTCATCATTTTCACTCAGTAAACTAAACTTTATTTTTACTATTTTCTACGTTTTATACACACAGAACGTCAAATATATGAAACAATATATATGGAATTAAGCAGCAAACAGAAAAACTTGAATAACTCTACTAAATATTTTTCAACAAAGCAAAGGACGACTACTTTAAGCTGCTTCTAATTTAGGAGAATAAGGTGAGAGGAGGTGGACTTTTTAATGGCGACTAACAGGTTTTTGAGGTCAGAATTCAAGCTGATAAACAGGTGTTCAAAGACTTATTTGCAGCAGTAACATACAAATAAATTATTTTTTTAAATCATGCAAAGTGATTTCCAGATGCACCTAAGATGAACACTTCAGACCTCCATGATTTCTAAGTGGGAGGCCCATTTTAAGATTTTTATTTTTTTTAATATATAAACTATGTTCTTGATGTTCCAATTTTCCTTAACCTCAAAAAATCATTCATAATATTAATAATTAGATAAATAACCACATTTTTTTTTGCCTATTTTAAATTTTTATAGAGCTTATTTTGCAGCATTTTTAAGATTTTTTTTAAAATTATAAACTATTTACTTGATTCTCCATTTCCTCAAAAAATCATTCATAATATTAATAATTAGATAAATAACCACTTTTTTTTTTTGCCCTTTTTTATTTTTATAGAGCTTATTTTGCAGCATTTTTTAAGATTTATTTACATTTTTTTTTTATTATAAACTATTTACTTGATTTTCCATTTCCTCAAAAAATCATAATATTAATAATTACATAAATAACCACTTCTTTTTTTTGCCCATTTTTATTTTTGTAGAGCTTATTTTGCAGCATTTTAAGATTTATTTAATTTTTTTTTTTTTTATTATAAACTATTCAAAAAATCATAATATTAATAATTAGATAAATGACCCACCTTTATTTGAAAACATTCAGAAGTATTTAATGTGAAAATTATGGTTTTGAATTTGTTTCGACTGGGATTTTTTGGGTTATTTTATAAATATGATCAGATTTAAGCTGTAAAAGTTTGAATAAATCACTTGTCTGACTCATTAGTGTTTCATTCTGCTCTTTCTTCACTGCAGCTCATGATCTTTGTAGATTTAGATTCGTTTTTTGGAGGTAATGTGTGTTTTCGTGACAGGTCGAGCTTTGTTCCAAATGGCAGGACAGACTGGTTAGATACAACAACCTTTTTGTCACTTCAGGGGCAAAAACTTTGACATTTTGATGCCTTATGAAAAATAATACATAATGATCCTTTCTAGAATCTCTCCGATGCTTTTCCAAACCACAATTCCCGCATAAATTTCCCTAAACGCAACCAAGTTTTAGTCAAACACATCCACTTATCTCCTTCCCATCTGAACATATTTTGAACCAACAGATGACACATTTCAGCATATTTGAATAACAATACCTTATGTAACTGCGTCCAATTATGTAGATATATGTGTGTAAAGACAAGTGTTGGTATTTTATGTCTAGGTTTTGCTGAAATATCGAAAATAATGAGATTCTGTTAGGTCGAAAATCTACCTCGCTACGGTTTTAAATTCCCTTTTTCTCCCCTTTCCGCAGATTGAGAGAGATCTGTGCTTCGCTTCGGCTGAATTTGAGGACTTCATTTTGCAGTTTCTCGACAGGTAACGCAAAAATAAACAAGTCGATCTGCCATTTAGTTCAAAAAACATGTTGTCAATTCTTTGGAGTGTTGTCTCTATCTGTTTGAATGTACTGGTCTGCATCACTGCCTCTGCCGCCGCCCAGAGCTGTGCTCGTGATTCAATATCAGAGAGTTACTCTGACATTCTCCTGCTGCCAGTGTGGAGCCAGTTTACAGACAGCACCAGCACCGACATGTGTGTGTGAGAGATGTGTTAGACCTGGTGTAGACCTGGTTTAATACTGGTTTAGACCTGGTTTAGTCTTGGTTTAGTCCTGGTTTAGACCTGGTTTAGTCCTGGTTTAGTCCTGGTTTAGTCCTGGTTTAGACCTGGTTTAGTCTTGGTTTAGTCCTGGTTTAGACCTGGTTTAGTCCTGGTTTAGTCCTGGTTTAGTCCTGGTTTAGTCCTGGTTTAGTCCTGGTTTAGTCCTGGTTTAGTCCTGGTTTAGTCCTGGTTTAGTCCTGGTTTAGACCTGGTTTAGTCCTGGTTTAGTCTTGGTTTAGTCCTGGTTTAGACGCGGTTTAGTCCTGGTTTAGACCTGCTTTAGACCTGCTTTAGACCTGCTTTAGTCCTGGTTTAGACCTGGTTTAGACCTGCTTTAGACCTGCTTTAGTCCTGGTTGATTCCTGCTTTAGGTTTTAATCCCTTTTTCTTTTTTCTTATGATTGAATTTTAGAGTGTGAGCTTGACATTTTCACTTCTGATAGGCGTGCACAGCTTGTTTACATATAAGAGAAGGACAGATATAGATTGGTCCTTTTTTAGACCTGGTTTAGTCCTAGTTTAGACCTTGTTTAGACCTTGTTTAGACCTTTTTTAGTCCTGGTTTAGACCTGATTTAGACCTTGTTTAGACCTGGTTTAGACCTGGTGTAGTCTATAATCTTCTTTTTTCTTGTGGTTGACACTTTCTCTGTGGAGCTTGTTTGCAGCAGAAGCACAGATATAGATGTATGTTTGTGTTGTAGATCTGGTTTAGTCCTGGTTTAGACCTGGTTTAGACCTGGTTTAGACCTAGATTCCTGGTTTAGACCTGGTTTAGTCCTGGTTTAGACCATGTTTAGACCTGGTTTAGTCCTGGTTTAGTCTATAATCTTCTTTTTTCTTGTGGTTGAACACTACAGTGGACACTTTCTCTGTGGAGCTTGTTTGCAGCAGAAGCACAGATATAGATGTATGTTTGTGTTGTAGATCTGGTTTAGACCTGGTTAAGACCTGGTTTAGAACTTGTTGATTCCTGGTTTAGGCTAAAATCTTCTTTCCTTTTTTATGATTGAATATTGGAGTGTTGCTCAGACACTTTCACTGCGGAGAGGGAAACCGTTACATACAGGAGAAACAGAGATGTGGATGTATTTTTGTATTTTACATCTTTTTTTAGACCTGGTTTAGACCTGGTTTAGTCCCGGTTAAGAGCTTGCTGATTCCTGGTTTAGTCCTGGTTTAGTCCCGGTTTAGAGCGTGCTGATTCCTGGTTTAGTCTATAACCCCGTTTTCGTGTTTTCTTCTGTTAAATACTGGACTGTGTGTTTGACATTTCGCTGTGACAGACCCACAGTTTGTTTACCTTCAGGAGAAGAGCAGATATAGATGTTTGTTTGTCGTTCACATCTTTGTTTAAACCTGGTTTAGTTCTGGTTCAGACCTGGTTTAGACCTGGTGTTGTTCTGGTTTAGACTTGATTTGGACTTGGTTTAGTCCTTGTTTAGACCTGGTTAAGACCTAAGACCCAGTTTAATCCTAGTTTAGACCTGATTCGGTCCTGGTTTAGATCTCGTTATGTCCTGGTTTAATTTTAACATCTTGTTCAGTGGTCACCTGGTCTCATTTAGACCTAGACCAGGACTAGACCTGGTTTAGTCCTGTTTTAGTACTGTTTTAGTCCCGTTTTAGTCCCGCTTTAGTCCCGCTTTAGTCCTGTTTTAGTCCTGCTTTAGTCCCGGTTTAGTCCCGGTTTAGTCCTGTTTTAGTCCTGTTTTAGTCCTGTTTTAGTCCTGTTTTAGTCCCCGGTTAGTACTGTTTTAGTCCCGTTTTAGTCCCGGTTTAGTCCTGTTTTAGTCCTGTTTTAGTCCTGTTTTAGTCCTGTTTTAGTCCTGTTTTAGTCCTGTTTCAGTCCCGTTTCAGTCCCGTTTCAGTCCCGTTTCAGTCCCGTTTCAGTCCCGTTTCAGTCCCGTTTCAGTCCTGTTTTAGTCCTGGTTTAGTCCTGTTTCAGTCCCGGTTTAGTCCCGTTTCAGTTCTGTTTCAGTCCTGTTTTAGTCCTGGTTTAGTCCTGTTTCAGTCCCGTTTCAGTCCTGTTTCAGTCCTGTTTCAGTCCTGTTTTAGTCCTGGTTTAGTCCTGTTTCAGTCCCGGTTTAGTCCCGTTTCAGTTCTGTTTCAGTCCTGTTTTAGTCCTGGTTTAGTCCTGTTTCAGTCCCGGTTTAGTCCCGTTTCAGTTCTGTTTCAGTCCTGTTTTAGTCCTGGTTTAGTCCTGTTTCAGTCCTGTTTCAGTCCCGGTTTAGTCCCGTTTCAGTTCTGTTTCAGTCCTGTCTCTGTCCTGTTTCAGTCCCAGTTTAGTCTTGTTTTTTACTCCTGATTCAGACCTTGCAGACGTGTCATAATTATAATTTGTCATAATTTCAAATATATTAATTAATTGTTACCTGGAAACTGTCTTGGTTCACACCTGACAGCTTCAGCCGTGGTTCAGTCCGTCTCTGGATCTCGTCGTTGCTAATTGACAGTCTGTTTGCCTCTTTGCCGTGTCGCAGCTGTCAGCCGCACACGGCCCTGCACATTTGCATCGTGGGTAATTCATTTAGTTGTGTATTGTGTTTTTTTCAGATGTTTCGCGTTGATCGACAGCTCCACTCTGGAACAGACTCGAGACGAGACGGAGACGGATACACAGACGCAGCTGGAGAGTCTGGTGGAGCTGGGCCTGTCCTCCACCGTCAGCACCATCCTCACACAGTGCTCCATCCAAATATACAAGGTACAGACACAGGGCCAAATGTTCCACAGTGCTGCTTTAAACTGGGGGCGGGCTGACAAACAGTTAATCTGCTTTTTTCTCTTCAAATTATATTTAAAAATGCCTGAATTTTGATTAAACTTAGATATTTCCATGAAGACAAGAAGGTGACAGCACAGGGACAAATTACAGGTCGGGTCTGTGGAGGGGCAAGCTTGCTCTCTAGGACTGTTGCCATAGTGATCACCAATGAAAAAAAACAAACAATTATATATATTTTTAATGGGAAAAAGGTCAGCGAAAAAAATAAATCACGTCTGTTTTTATTCAAATTATATTTAAAAATGCCTGAATTTGTATTTCCATCGAAACAAGGTGACACCACAGGGACAAATTACAGGCCAGGTCTGTGGAGGAACAAGCTCGTTCTTTAGGACTGTTGCCATAGTGATCACCATTTAAAAAAAAAAAAGAAAGTATTTTTAATGTGTATAAAGGTCAGCAAAAAAAAAAAGTTTGTTTCTGTTCAAATTATGTGTAAAAAAAAAAAAAAAAAAAAAAGCCTGAATTTGGATTATTTACAGTATTTCCATGGAGATGAGAAAAGTTGAATGTCTTAGGGTGAAATTCCAAAGCTGTGCAGGTCTGTGGAGGGGCGAGTTCGCTCTATAGGACTGTTGCCATAGTGATCAACAATTTAAAACCAGAAAAAATGTATTTTTAATTGGGAAAAGGTCCAGAAGGAACAGGAAACTGAAACCCATGAATAACATCTGTGTCAAATAGATATTTCTTTAAACTAGGGGCTGGGTGAAATGCCACAAAATACATAAACAAATCAGATTTGTTGTCTGAATTTTGATTAAACTTAGATATTTCCATGGAGACAGGAAGGTGACACCACAGGGGCAAATTACAAGCCGGGTCTGTGGAGGGGCAAGCTCACTCTCTGTAAGAATGCAGGTTTTTCAAGGTGTTTTTGAGCAATAAAAACACTTGTAATTAAATAATTGTGAGACTGAATGTTTCACTCTATGACATTACACTTTTCTAAGCCTCTATGGGTTTCAGAATGACTGTTGCCATAGTGATAAACCATTTAAAACAACAAAAATATGTATTTTTAATGTGAAAAAGGTCAGGAAGGAGCAGCATCTCCAGAGAAACAGTTAACAGACCTGCCACCAGAAATACTGCACAGTTCACCTTTAATTTAACTCTCCGGTGTAGTAATGGCATCGACATAGAGAGAATCCGTGAGTATACCAGAAAAGTTACACAGTGCAGCTTTAAATCTGTTAAATATACAATAAAACCAATAACCAACACTTATTTCTGTGCAGTATTCAGTTGTTTTGTTCGTTTTCCTTCCAGTTTACGCCTAAACCCTCCTCGGCAAACATCATGGGACTTTTCTCCTTCAAAACAACAGCACTTTAACTTAATTATTTCTCTGATCCTGAGGCGAAATCTGACTCCTTCAGTCTGTGGCAGCGCTTAAAAAAAAAGACGATTAACTGGATCACTGTCCTCGTCGTCCCACAGTATGAGCACATAAACATGATATATGAACATACAGACGATATTTAAACATACAGACGATATTTAAACATACAGACGATATTTAAACATACAGACGATATTTAAACATACAGACGATATTTAAACATACAGACGATATTTAAACATACAGACGATATTTAAACATACAGACGATATTTAATATACACAGGGTGGCCCAAAAGTCACTGACACTTTTAAATCTTCAGTAGCTCCTTTAATTCTTAAGTTAAACTCACCAAATTTTAGCAGTAGATAAACTGAACCGTCCCAGATTTTTGGAAATATAAACGGTTATAATTGTTCACTTACACTTGAACTTATCACGACTTAAACTAGAGGAAGTAAAAATGTCGCTTTGTCTCTGAACAGCCTGATCCAACTCACTTTACAGAACATTTAAAGCATTTCCGGCTTATGGCTCTTATTTGTTCCTCGATATTATGTTTGAAGTGGTTTATTGTCTGAGGTTTATTTACAAACACTAGCCAGGACTAGTCAGGTCTGTGGAGATCACATACTGCCCCCTGTCTGTGAAAAACACTTATTATTCCTTTAATGGCATTTACTCTTGGGGCATCTCTGGTATTAATGAGGGTTTGTTCGTAAGTGCTATATTTGCTCATAAATGGACGTAGCTAACCTGCTAGCCACAAGTGATCATGGGCGCAGTTATAGCTCCATCGACTCATTTTGGTCTTAAATGTTCGTATTAACCCTCTACATGATCCTGGGGTTTTTATTTCACGTCTGTGTCTGTAAATCAACATATGAACATTAAAAACAGACAAATCAGGCTTTAGCGTTAGCAACAGCTTTGATTGACAGTGTTGCTAAGCGCCCGCTCCTTCTGGGCTGGGAAGTGGCGTTACCTTCAACATCCTCGCTCCTGATTGGCTCTTTGGTTGCTATGATACTTGTGGTTCAAACTCGGGTCCAGATTAGCCGCTGTAACTGCTCTAGCCTCGATTCTGTGGGTGACGTCACTCTCGCTTCTTTACACAGTCTGTGGGAAAACACCGAGCGTCTCTGATACAAAGGAGACGTTTTTTTTCAATCCTCTTTGACAACAGCGTAAGCTCTGCTCCCCGGACGCCGCTCGTGAATTATGAATCACACAGATCAGTTTGTGTTTAAATGTGTGTGAAGCCTAACAATGCATGAGAAACCCACTGTCATACAGACGCAGCGCCTGCGGGGGCAGTAGAGGAACAGTGTCCTCCAACGACCCCGCCTCATGAAATATAGATCCTCTCATTACACACAGAGAGGAGGAGAGGAGAGGGGAGGAGGAGGAGGGGAGGAGAGGAGAGAGGAGAGGAGGAGAGGAGAGGGAGGAGGAGAGGGGAGGAGAGGAGGGGGAGGAGAGGAGAGGAGAGGAGGAGGGGAGGAGGAGAGAGGAGGGGGAGGAGGAGGAGAGGAGGAGGAGAGGGGGAGGAGAGGAGAGAAGAGGGGGGAGGGGGAGGAGGAGAGGAGGGAGGGGAGGAGTGAGAGGGAGGGAGGAGGAGGAGGAGAGAGGGGGAGGAGAGGGGGAAAAGGAGGAGAGGGGAGGAGGAGAGAGGAGGAGGAGAAGAGGAGAGGAGGAGAGGAGGAGCGGAGAGGAGAGGAGGAGGAGAGGGGGAGGAGAGGAGGAGGAAAGGAGAGGAGAGGAGAGGGAGAGGAGGAGAAGAGAAGAGGGGGAAGAGAGGAGGAGGAGAGGAGTAAATCTTACTGTGTTTTTTTTTGAATAGGTTCATTTGTCAGTGTGACGTTATAAACAGCAACGACACAGTAACAGTGTTTGGATGAAATAATGATTCAAATGGAACGTAGTAGTAGTAGTAACAAAATCAGTAACAGTAGTAGTCGTAGTAGTAGTAGTCGTAGTGGCCGTAGTAGTAGTATAGTAGTATATTTGAGATTTGTACTTTTCTTAATCCCTTATCCTCAGTATCAGTCACTCCGGGCGTCTTTTGGACACTTCTTCCGTGTCATTTTTTGTCCTCTTACTTTATTCAGAACCGTGACATAAAGTTGTACTTCGCTGCTCGTCGACTTAAGCGATTTGGACAGTTCAGTGAATCGTTAAAACACGACTGATTCATGACAGAACCGGTTTGAAACTGCTTCTTCATTAGTGCGAGAGATTGATTTTTGGTATTGATTTCTGCTCTAATGAACACTCCATACTTCTTCTCATTTTTGCCCTGGTTTGTGTCATTCTCTCTGTCTCCACCAGGTGGCGCTGCAGAAGGTGTATAATTTTGCCACGTCTAACATCTTTGAGACGTGTGTGTCGGGGAGGATGGTGGCGGATATGTGCCGAGCCGCAGCCAAGGTACAGTGTGTGGAGTTTTTACACTGAAAATGAGTTTTTTAAATAAAATGCAGTAGTTTTCCAGTGTTTCCCTAAACTTTGTCTCACATCCCAGTGCTATTTGATAAAAGTTTTCTCAATTATTACTATATATTCTTGTTTTTTTTTTAATCCAAAATCCTCCGTAACAGTGTAAATCCTGCTTTGAGATTAAAAATAGATATTTAAACTCCAGAAATTCCATGTAAAATGTAAATAACTGGCACCACTTTATATGAACTACACCTTAATTCACCTTAAACTCGTTAATTCAGTCATTAAACCTGTATAATTCTGAATTCATAATGATCTATTAGTTTATTAAGTCTTTGTTCATGTTTTATTAAGGTTATTAAAGTGTAGTTACTATAAAGAGTCACCAAATATTCAAATAGTACAAGTTTTTCCGAGTTAGTCTCAACAAAAAGAGAAGCACTAAGTTGTCATAGTAACAGTAGAAACACAGTTGTGTTTTTTCTGTTGTTTCATGTTGTGTGTGTGTTTGTGTGTGTTTCTTGTTGTGTGTGTTTCATGTTGTGTATACTTCATGTTGTGTGTGTTTCGTCTTGTGTGTGTTTCGTATTGTGTGTTTCATGTTGTATGTACTTCATGTTGTGTGTGTTTCATGTTGTGTGTGTGTTTCGTCTTGTGTGTGTTTCATGTTGTATACACTTCATGTTGTGTTTTTTCTGTTGTTTCATGTTGTGTGTGTGTTTCTTGTGTGTGTTTCTTGTTGTATACACTTCATGTTGTGTGTTTTCTGTTGTTTCATGTTGTGTGTGTTTCGTCTTGTGTGTTTCTTGTTGTATACACGTGTGTCATGTTGTGTTCTGTTGTTTCAGTGTCATCCGTCTGAGTCGCTCCGTCTGTTTGTGCCTCACTGCTGCAGCGTCATCTTCAACATCACCAAAAGTCAGTTTTACTCTCATTTATCTGAGTGTGTGTGTGTCTGTGTGTGTGTGTGTGTGTGTGTGTGTGAGTGTGTGTGTGTGTGAGTGTGAGAGTGACTGTGTCTGTGTGTGTGTCACTGTAAGACTTATTTAAATGCACAATATCACAATGAAGCTGTTTTTTTTTCTCACTGACACAATAAAACAGTGAAATCAGGACATGAGCCTGAGTTTTATTAAAGCTCCATCACAAACTGACTCTTCTGAGGTTTGATCTGTTCTAATGTTTCACACAAACAGACCTGGAGTTGTGTTTGTTTCACACATGTTTGAGTCACTCTTTATTATTAGTCTCCAAACCTCAAAACGCTCTGTTCCACCTTGTGATGTCATCAAGTGGTAGTTTTCAACTTAACAGCTCCTTTTTGCCTTTAGTTCTCTTCTCTCTCTCCCTCTGTCTGTCTTTCCCTCTGTCTCTCTCTCTTTCTGTCTTTGTCTTTTTCTGTCTCTCTCTGTCCGTCTCTCTGTGTCTCTCTCCCTCTCTCTTTGTGTCTCTCTCTCTGTCCCTCTCTTTGTGTCTCTCTCTTTGTCTCTTTCTTTGTTTCGCTCTCTCTCTCTGTTGTTTGTCTTTCTTCCTTTTTTTGTCTCTCTATCTGTCCCTCTCCATCTCTGTCTCTCTCTCTCTTTCTCTGTCTCTCTCGCTTTCTGTCTCTCCCTGTCCCTCTCTTTGTGTGTCTCTTTCTCTCTGTCTCTCTCCATCTCACTCCGTCTCTCTTCGTCCCTCTCTCTCGGGTCTCTTTCTCCCTGTCTTTTCTCTTTGTGTCTCTCTCTCTGTCTCTCTCTTTGTGTCGCGCTCTCTCTGTCTCTCTCTTACTCTCTGTCTCTCTCTCTGTTTGTGTCTCTTTCTTCTCTTTTTGTCTCTCCGTCTCTGTCTCTATGTCTTTCTTTCTGTCTTTCTGTCTCTCCCTCTTTGTGTCTCACCCTTTGTGTGTCTTTCTTTCCTCTTTTTGTCTCTCTCTCTCTGTCTCTCTCCGTCTGTCTTTCTGTCTCTCCCCTTTTTGTGTCTCTTTCTCTCTCTCATCTTCTGTCTTCGTCTCTCTCTAAGTCTCTTTCTCCCTGTCTTTCTTTGTGTCTCTCTCTGTCTCTCTCTCTGTCTCTCTCTCTGTTTGTGTGTCTTTGTCTCTTTTTGTCTCTCTCTCTCTGTTTTGTCTCTCTCTCTCTGCTTCTTCTCCGTCTCTGTCTTTTCTGTCTCTCCCCCTTTTGTGTCTCTTTCTCTCTCTCTTTTGTCTCTCTCTCTCTTTCTCCCTGTCTTTCTCTTTGTGTCTGTCTCTCTGTCTGTTTGTGTCTCTTTCTTCCTCTTTTTTGTCTCTGTCTCTTTCTCTCTGTCTATTTGGTGTCTCTCTCTGTTCTTTTACTTTTTTAATATTTCACTTTCTATTTCTTTGTCTAAAACTCAGATTGTGTTTTCAGATTCCAGACTTTAATAATAATGTTCATGTTTGTATCACGAGCCAAACCATCATTTTCTATCATTACAACTATCACTTTTTATTTTTTTTTTTTTTTTTACAATAATCGTCCCAGTAAAAAGTCAAATCCTTTTGTGAGTCAGATTTATTTGGTGACATTATCTGGTCTGGAGATACCGAACAGAACCAGTTTTACGACAGTTTAACCCGTCACATCTTTAGATTAAACATCTGAGTCCCACAGTGAAATATTTAACGAGAATTAGTTCAAACGGCGAATTACAAAGTCAAATCAGGCGCGACTCTGGTGTTTATTCTGAGAGACGTTTAGGAGCGACGGGCCGTAATGATCTCAGCGTGACGCCGTTTTGCAGTCCGCACGAAGCAATAATTTACCAAATGTTTGTCCAACTGTTTTTCTGATCGCTCGTAATCGCCGTTTTCAGAGGAGCGGCGTTTCCAGAGGAGCGGCGTGCGCTGAAGGACGCCCCGACGCTAAAAGTTTAATTAGAAAATGACCCGGCTGGTAATAAACGGCACAATTACACGTGAACGGCTGTGATTTGAGAAGTTTTGGAGTTTCCAGAGGAGACACGAGAATATTTGTACAAATGTTATAAAATAAAACCTCTGAGAGCCACAGAGTTCAGGTCAGAACCACAGACACGAAGAGACGAACAGAGAGCAGTAATGGAGGTGTAGTAGTAGTAGTAGTAGTAGTAGTAGTAGTAGCGGCAATAGTAGTAGTAGTAGTAATAGTAGCAGCAGTAGTATTAGTAGTAGTAGTCATTAAGTAGCAGTAGTAGTAGTCAGTAAGTAGCAGTAGCAGTAGTAGTAATAGTAGTAGTAGTAGTAGTAGTAGTAGTAGTAGTAGCAGTAGCCCATAAGTAGTAGTAGCAGTAGTAGTCCATAAGTAGTAGTAGTCAATAAGTAGTAGTAGTAGCAGTAGTAGTCATTAAGTAGTAGCAGTAGTAGTAGTCAGTAAGTAGCAGTAGTAGTAGTAGTAGTAGTCAGTAAGTAGCAGTAGTAGTAGTTAGTAAGTAGCAGTAGTAGTAGTAGTAGTCAGTAAGTAGCAGTAGTAGTAGTAGTAGTAGTAGCAGTAGTAGTCAACTAGTAGTAGTAGTCAGTAAGTAGCAGTAGTAGTAAGTAGCAACAGTAGTAGTAGTCAAGTAGTAGTAGTCAATAAGTAGTAGTAGTAGTAGTCAGTAAGTAGCAACAGTAGTAGTAGTAGTAGTAGCAGCAGTAGTAGTAGTAGTCGTAAATAAGTAGCAGTTCACTTGTAGTTCACAGATTTGTAGTATTCGGAGTATTTCAGTGTATTAGTTGATACTGATCCCCGACTTTTTTTTTCTGAGAAGGAGCCGAACTTCAGTCGATTCATTTCAAATAAATCCAGATCTGTCCTCGGAGGTTAAACCTTTTTACACATCAGGCTCATTTATGGTAAAATGTTCTTTGCGTATTTAGGCCGAGTTCTTTTCACAAACTTCACCGTGTGACATCACAACGTGGAACAGAGTGGTGATACAGGACGTGCTCCACTGTGTTTTTAAACTCCACACACCTCCTGTCACAGTTCTGCTTGTTTTTTTCTGCCTGTTTTGTTTGTTCCAGTTCTGTCGGTTTTTCTGCCTCCCTGGTTTTCCCTCATGTTAATTACTAATCAGGGCCTATATTGTCTGTCTGTTTTTTTTTTGTTCGTTCGTTCTTTTGTCACCAAGAAGAGCTCTGTACTTTTCAATAAACCTGATCTGTTCACGGAGACAAGGAGCTGGGCTGTCATCTCTGTGCTGAGTCCAGTTTATTTATTTGGATGATTTCAGCTCTGGAATTGCCAGTCTTTACTGAACTAAAGGTAAAAGGAGATGTTCACTTGGAAACTAATATTAAACATTACTCAAACATGTGTGAATGAAAAACAACACAAGTCCAGGTCTGTTTTTGAGGAGGAAACGGTGTTAGAACATGACTTAAAGCTACAAGGTTTGTCCTGGATATAAACTTGTTTGTGTCGTTTTGCAGGTGAGGAGCTTAGTGAGGAGAATCTGGACAAAGAGCTGCTCTGGAACCTGCAGCTGCTGTCAGAGGTGAGAAAAGATGGAGTTTAAGGACAAATATTTCTGTCTTTTCTATTTTCCTTCCTTTGTATGTTCCTTTCTTTGTTTATTTGTTCCTTCGTTCCTTCCCCTTTTAACCCTCTACATCACATGTGTCAAACTCAAGGCCCGTGGGCCAAATGTAGCCCACCACGTCATTTTATGTGGCCCGCAACAATGTAAATTAAAAGGTATGACTGTGTCTTAAAATATCAGTTTATCAGGGGATACAGTTACCAGACATTTTTTTAATATATGCAAATTCATATGCAATGTTTGTAACTTGTAATAAATACAGAAATGGTTAATTAACAAAATTTTTAAAAATAGTTAGATTTTTTTTACATTTAGTTACATTTAGTGCTCTACATGATCCTGGGGTTTTTATTTCACTTTTGTGTCTGTAAATCAACATATGAACATTAATAACAGACAAATCAGGCGTCGTCTTTCCGCAATGTCACTCCCGCTAGCGTTAGCAACAGGTTTGATTGACACCGTTGCTAAGCGCCTGCTCCCTGCTAAACCAATGGTGCGTTTCATTCAACAGTCTTTCTCCTGATTGGCTCTTTAGTTGCTATGATACTCGTGGTTGATACGTCACACTCACTCAGTCCTTTTCTGTGCATGTACTAGTTGGATTAGGCCTATATTTGTAATACAATAAAGTATCTTATCTTTGACTTTGTGGAGATTCTGTCAGAGTTTATCTCATTTCACAGTTTACCATTTAAACCTTGTCTTGTATAGTCTGTAACACACTATTGAAGCCCATTAAAAACATTTGTAGGACGTATTCCCCATTCATTTTGCTAACGCCTTTTAAATCCCTGCTCTTTTTACATAAAGCAGAAATGATGGCCGCGTGTGACTTTTCCCTGCACCGCTCCACTCCCCGCTCGTAAATATGGCGTGCTTTGTCGTTAAACAGAACATATTGATACCCTTTCTGTTTTGTTTTATTACTCCTGGGAGTGTAATGTGTGCTCGCCGCGCCCCAGATGCTCAAATTTATAGAGGCGGCTCAGTATTTAAGACACACCGCTCTGCTCTGCACTGCTTCTGTCTGTGGATACAACCGGCCTGTGCTATGTATATCTGCGAATATCTGCTACTAATGCAATAAAGAATGTATAAATAACTGTGTTAAAGGGCTCGTGTTACGCTCGTGTCTGATCTGTGTTCTAATGTTGTTTCATCATCACAAACACACCTGGAGTTGTGTTTGGTTTCATTCACACATTTGACACGACAAGACACGCCGAGCCGCCGAGAGAAACCGAGACAAACCAAGACAAAACCAAGACACAACAAGACACGCCGAGAGAAACCGAGACAAACCAAGACAAACAAGACATGCCGAGACAAATCAAGACACGACAAGACAAACCAAGACACACGCCGAGACAAACTGAGACAAATCCAGACAAACGAAGACAAACCAAGACCAAAACCAAGACACGCCAAGACAAACCAAGACAAACAAGACACGCTGAGACAAATCAAGACACACCAAGACAAACCAAGACAAAACCCAAGACAAACCGAGACAATCAAGACACGCCGAGACAAACCGAGACATGCCAAGACACGCCAAGACAAACCGAGACACGCCGAGACAAACCAAGACACGCCGAGACAAACGAGACATGCCGAGACGAACCGAGACACGCCGAGACACGCCGAGACGAACCAAGACACGCCGAGACGAACCAAGACACGCCGAGACGAACCAAGACACGCCGAGACGAACCAAGACACGCCGAGACGAACCAAGACACGCCGAGACGAACCAAGACACGCTGAGACGAACCAAGACACGCCGAGACAAACCAAGACACAGCAAGACACAACAAGAGACTCCAAGACACTCCAAGACACGACAAGACAAACCAAGACACAACAAGACACGACATGACATGCCAAGACAAACCAAGACAAAAACCAAGGCAAACTGAGACAAAAAAGACATGCCGAGACAAACCGAGACAAATCAAGACATGCCAAGACACGACAAGACAAACTGAGAGAAACAAGACATGCCGAGACAAACCGAGACAAATCAAGACATGCCAAGACACGACAAGACAAACTGAGAGAAACAAGACATGCCGAGACAAACCGAGACAAATCAAGACATGCCGCGACAACCGGAGACAAATTAAGACAAACCAAGACACGCCGAGACAAAACCAAGACACAAACCAAGACACAAACCAAGACACAAACCAAGACACAAACCAAGACACAACCAAGACACAAACCAAGACACAAACCAAGACACACAAACCAAGACACAAACCAAGACACAAACCAAGACACAAACCAAGACACAAACCAAGACACAAACCAAGACACGCCAAAACATACCAAGACGTGCCAAGACACAATAAGACACACCATGGTTTGTAGACATAAGAGCTATTTCCAGCTGTATATGAAAATTTTGTGTTGTGTGTGTGTGTTTTTGTGTTTGTGATATTTCTGTGATTTTTGGAGAGTTTTCGTATTTTCCTAAGTGAGAAAACAAGTTAGAGAATGTAAACGAGGAAAGAAAAAATGTATATGAAATGAGTAAAATAAATGAAAAAATAATGATGATAATATTAAAAAGTAATGAATTCACTGTTGTGTTCGGTGAAGCGCAGTTGTTTTCTTTGTTTTCTTTGTTTTTTGACAGCAGCTTTGCAGGATTGGTCAATGCAGAGGACACATTTGCCTACAGAGACAAAAAAGTGTAAGTGCATATTATCCACGTGTATGTGTTTGTTTCGCAGGTGACTCGTGTGGACGGGCAGCAGTTGTTGAAATACCGAGCAGAGTTGGAGAAGGTTCTGAGGTTGTGTCTCCGTGTGCAGTGTAAACGAGCCTACACTTTGGCCTGTAGTTTACTGGAACACACCCTGCGCTCGCTGTCCCTCATCTATCCCACAGAATACAGAAGTACTGCAGGAGGATTCGACACAGACCTCCCCATCAGGGTAAATATCATGCTAACGCTAACGCTAACACTACAGTGGCCGAGATTGGAGATTTTATTGTCTGATAGTTACGACGTGTGTTCTTAGTATGCTAATTGTTGTTCCTGTGCCTGCAAACTCTGCTCTGGTTGACACAAAAGCTTATAAACTCATCCTGGTGAATCATTAGGATGCTCTGAATGCATAAGGTAACTGAGGGGTAACCTTGGACCACTGCAAACTGCTTAAAAAATAATACTACGGTAGTTCTGTTTTTTCATGCTTTTAAGCACGGTAAAGTCCGGTACAGCGCTGTCCAACTTGTCTATCTACATGGACAAGCAGGGAGCACCACCAGGCAGTCAGATCTGTGGAGAGGCAAGCCCACGAACAGTAAGAAGGCATGTTTTTCAAGGTATCTTTAAGCAATAAATGCAACATGGATTGTTAATGTTTTACTGTGGAACGATCCAATGTAATAAATCACACTTAAAACTTGAAAAAAACAGGATTTTCATGATTCTACTCATGTAATTTTCAACCTGAGCAAACTGCACAAAACAGGCCAGTGCACACTCAAACCCCAAAGAACATGTATATAAATGGACGTAGCTAACCCGCTAGCCGTCGCGTTACAAATGAGAAGTGGCTCCATCGACTCTGGCTCCAGTTCACTTTACATGAACATTTTTCTTCTCTCTCTGTACCTGCTGCTGTCAGACTCGTCATTTTGGTCTTAAATGTTCGTATTAACCCTCTACATGATCCTGGGGCTTTTATTTTGCCCATAAAGCAACATATGAACATTAATAACCGACAAATCAGGCGCCTTCTTTCCCGCTAGCGTTAGCAACAGGTTTGATTGACAGTGCTGCTAAGCGCCCGCTCCCTTGGGTGTTACCTTCAACAGTCTCTCGCTCCGGATGGCTCTTTGGTTGCTATGAAACTCGTGAAATTAGCCGGTTTACCTGCTCTAGCCTCGATGAGCTTCATGTGGAGCTGAAGCTGTGACGTCACACTCACTTAGTCCACGTCTTTATACAGTCTGTGCCCACAACACACTTAAGTTTGAACCAGAACATACCAGCGCACACTCAACACACAAATTGACTTTACCACAGCGCGCAATAATTACTCCAATTTAGCTTTAAACGTTTCCTCCAACTTTACACAGCTGCTGTTTGTTTCCCGCCTGTGAAAATGCACTCTTATCGACTCTATTAGCTCCTGTCCTCTTTAGGATATCTCTGGGACACAAAACAATAAGCCAGGCGGGAGAAAAACAACTTGTAAACTGCTCGTTCTCCTTTGCCGTTCGTTTAAATTGGGGAGGTTAAACAGAGGATTTGTCCCCATGTTCGGCAATTTTCAGGGCCATTTGGAAGTTGCTAGAGTAAACACTTTTGTGCAGGGAGGTAAAGATGGTTTAAAGTCGGACTAATTGCACTGAAAGTTAAATAGGCTATAACTGGTTTCCCTTATGGAGGCCTGTCGAGATAACACTTTTTGAAGCACAACACTTTACTACAGAGAAATATTGCGGTAAATGATTATATTAAAACTACTTTATGTCACTGAAACGATGCAAAGGTTCTCCCAGTAAACCTGTTTTTAAATATTACTGCATTAGTCCTGGACACATCTGCAGCTGCTCGTCCATAGAAGCGGATTTTTATTTTAGTTTTTCCCTCAATGGTTCCTGCAGGAGGAGGGTCTGAAGACAGGGGGCGCTGTGGGACAGTGCAGGAGGAGGGTCTGAGGACAGGGGGCGCTGTGGGACAGTGCAGGAGGAGGGTCTGAGGACAGGGGGCGCTGTGGGACAGTGCAGGAGGAGGGTCTGAGGACAGGGGCGCTGTGGGACAGTGCAGGAGGAGGGTCTGAGGACAGGGGGCGCTGTGGGACAGTGCAGGAGGAGGGTCTGAGGACAGGGGGCGCTGTGGGACAGTGCAGGAGGAGGGTCTGAGGGACAGGCTCAACATTTGTGAATTAAACTTTTGGATATTTCTTGACAAAGTACATCTCATACTAAAATTTGAAAACCAGGAAAAAAACATTATCATTAAAAAGCCTGAGCTGCAACAAATAGGTAAAAGAGTGAAGTAATAATCAGCTTTCATTATTTATTTTACCCTCTACAGCTAAAATCTCACCTGGACAGGAAGCAGAGTCTTCCGTATTATGTAAAATTTACTTTTTTTTGTTTAATCATGTTCTTTCTCCCAAACAAACCTGGAGTTCTTTTTGGCTTCAATTCACACCTCCTTTGCCTCTGAGAAAATGCACGGTTTGAATTTTCCCGGGATTGTTGCGTCACAGGTAAAAATTCTTAGCAGTTTTTAAATCTATAAATCATTTCCAGGCTTGTTCAAAGCGTTTCAGACGTCAAATCTCGTTCGTACACGGGGAAGCTGGGAAATAATATTTGACATTTATTTTACTTTATATTATATTTTAAGTTCTAAAACAGGAAAGGTCAAAGCCAAGATGCTCTAGAGCGCGTTTAAGGGCTAATAACGACACAATGAACGCCGAATGTTTGTCCTTTAAAAGCATCAACAGAATAAAGGGCTAACTGGAGGTACTGTTGTGTCTGAAGCTCTGTTACTCAAGTTAATCTGAGCCATAAAGAAGTGACTTAGTTGGAGCTGCGGCAGGTGAGATGATTTATGCTTTGAAACGAGTCTCTCTCAAATAACATTAGTCAAAACCTCCAGCGTGAGGCAGCAGTTTCTCACTTAGTCACACTCACGTTTTTTTTTTGTTGAAACACCTAAATGGGACCATGAAGGCTCGTATTAATTATAGCTTCCCGAAAATTAGTTGTAAAAATCCATTTTATTAGACCATCAAAAAACCTCTCAGGCTGTTTGTGAATGTGATAATTCTGCCCTTTTGTGGTTTGTTCTGTGGTCCAGTCACTTTAGGGGGGAGTTAAAACTTAACCTTGACATTTGTGTCTGTCAGAGTATTTAGGATGGATTGCAAAAATGTCATTTGAATATCGTTTATCCTCAAAATTATATAATTTTTGTCAGTATTATCTACTTTTATTTGGTTTATATTTGCATCTTTACCACTTAATCTTATCAGGGATGGCAAAAAATATAGAGTATCGTTATCAAGATAATCCCCCCAAAAAATATAGAGATTTTTTTGTCAATATACTTACTTTACTTGGTATTTTATACATCTTTCCATTTTAAATTTAACACAGATTACAAAAAATATAATCTGAATATCGTCATCAAGGTAATCTCTAAATATTACAGAATTTTGTCAGTATTATCTAACTTTATTTGTTGGTATATATACATCCTTCCACTTAATCTTATCAGGGATGGGCAAAAATATAATCTGAGTATCGTTATCAAGATAATCCCCAAAAAATATAGAGATTTTTGTCAATATTACTTACTTTACTTTGGTATTTATGCATCCTTCCATTTTAAATTTAACACAGATTACAAAAAAATATAATCTGAATATTGTCATCAAGATAATCTCCAAAATATACCAAAATTTGTCAGTGTTCTCCACATTTATTTGGTCTATATTTGCATCTTTCACCATTTCAAATGATCAGGGATGGTGGAAAAATATAATCTGAGTATTGTTATCAAGATAATCCCCCAAAATTATATACGTTTTTGTCAATATTACTTACTTTACTTGGGTATTTATGCATCCTTCCATTTTAAATTTAACACAGATTACCAAAAATATTATGTGGAATATTGTTATCAAGATAATCCTCCAAAATATACAGAATTTTGTCGGTATTATCTAACTTTATTTGGTCTATATATACATCCTTCCACTTAATCTTATCAGGGATGGCAAAAAATATAATCTGAGTATCGTTATCAAGATAATCCCCAAAAATATAGAGATTTTTGTCAATATTACTTACTTTACTTGAGTATTTATGCATCCTTCATTTTAAATTTAACACAGATTACAAAAAATATTATGTGAATATTGTTATCAAGATAATCTCCAAAAATATACAGAATTTTGTCAGTATTACCTACATTTTTTTGGTCTATATTTGCATCCTTACACTTCTATTTATCAGAGAAGGCACAAATATCTAAATATTATCAAGATAATCCCCAAATTTCTCTCCATTTTTGTCAGAGTTTGCGTCCCTGGGTCTGTATTTTTCCATCCGTTTCACACACGTCACCTTCGTCCCTCTTCTTTTGCCCGTATGTTGCAGGACTGGGCAGAGACGGAGACGTGTCGGCTCTGGGCGTGTTGTGGCACGTGCCCAGTGAAGAGGAGCAGAGCTTTGTCTTTGAGCTGCTGCAGAGCCTTTTGAAACCGGAGCTTGGGCGAATTCAAGAGCACGTCTCTGGAGAGCAGCCCATGAGCAGGTGCGTTTTTTTCACCTGCCCATTTGTGCCTCGGCGACGCCAAACAGGCTCCATCTTTTTACAGGTGTTATGTGTTTGAATGTCAGTCCCTGTCCGCTGTGGTAATGGCCCATACATTAAGGCTTTAGA
>JAIEZT010000304.1:173669-222442 GCA_019594935.1 Periophthalmus modestus | reverse complement strand
TTCTCTGTGGAGCTTGTTTGCAGCAGAAGCCCAGATATAGATGTATTTTTGTGTTGTAGATCTGGTTTAGTCCTGGTTTAGACCTGTTAAGACCTGGTTAGAACTTGTTGATTCCTGGTTTAGGCTAAAATCTTCTTTCCTTTTTTATGATTGAATATTGGAGTGTTGCTCAGACACTTTCACTGCTGAGAGGGAAACAGTTTCATACAGGAGAAACAGAGATGTGGATGTATGTTTGTAGTTCTTTGTTTAGACCTGGTTTAGACCTGGTTAGGACCTGATCTAGAACTTGTTGACTCCTGGTTTAGTCTATAATCTTTTTTCATGACTCAATATTGGAGTGTGTGTACAAAGCAGGAGAAGTAGAGATGTTTTTGGTTTGGTCTTGGTTTAATATTCAGGACTAAACCTGCACCAAACCACAAACATTCAGGACTCATGAATCTGATTGAGACTTGACCAAGACCTGGTTTAGTCCTGGTTAAGTCCTGGTTTAGACCTGGTTAAGTGCTGGTTTAGACCTGCTTTAGACCTGGTTAAGTCTTGGTTAAGTCTTGGTTAAGTCTTGGTTAAGTCTTGGTTAAGTCTTGGTTAAGTCTTGGTTAAGTCTTGGTTAAGTCCTGCTTTAGACCTGGTTTAGTCCCGGTTAAGTCCTGCTTTAGACCTGCTTTAGACCTGCTTTAGACCTGCTTTAGACCTGGTTTAGACCTGGTTTAGACCTGGTTTAGTCCCGGTTAAGAGCTTGCTGATTCCTGGTTTAGACCTGGTTTAGAGCGTGCCGATTCCTGGTTTAGACCTGGTTTAGTCCCGGTTTAGAGCGTGCCGATTCCTGGTTTAGACCTGGTTTAGTCCCGGTTTAGAGCGTGCCGATTCCTGGTTTAGTCTATACTCTCATCTTCGTGTTTTCTTCTGTTAAATACTGGACTGTGTGTTTGACATTTCGCTGCTGACAGACCCACAGTTTGTTTACCTTCAGGAGAAGAGCAGATATAGATGTTTGTTTGTCGTTCACATCTTTGTTTAAACCTGGTTTAGTTCTGGTTCAGACCTGGTTTAGACCTGGTGTTGTTCTGGTTTAGACTTGATTTGGACTTGGTTTAGTCCTTGTTTAGACCTGGTTAAGACCTAAGACCCAGTTTAATCCTAGTTTAGACCTGATTCGGTCCTGGTTTAGATCTCGTTATGTCCTGGTTTAATTTTAACATCTTGTTCAGTGGTCACCTGGTCTCATTTAGACCTAGACCAGGACTAGACCTGGTTTAGTCCTGTTTTAGTACTGTTTTAGTCCCGTTTTAGTCCCGCTTTAGTCCCGCTTTAGTCCTGTTTTAGTCCTGCTTTAGTCCCGGTTTAGTCCCGGTTTAGTCCTGTTTTAGTCCTGTTTTAGTCCTGTTTTAGTCCTGTTTTAGTCCTGTTTTAGTCCCGGTTTAGTACTGTTTTAGTCCCGTTTTAGTCCCGGTTTAGTCCTGTTTTAGTCCTGTTTTAGTCCTGTTTTAGTCCTGTTTTAGTCCTGTTTTAGTCCTGTTTCAGTCCCGTTTCAGTCCCGTTTCAGTCCCGTTTCAGTCCCGTTTCAGTCCCGTTTCAGTCCTGTTTTCAGTCCTGTTTTTAGTCCTGGTTTAGTCCTGTTTCAGTCCCGGTTTAGTCCCGTTTCAGTTCTGTTTTCAGTCCTGTTTTAGTCCTGGTTTAGTCCTGTTTCAGTCCCGTTTCAGTCCTGTTTCAGTCCTGTTTCAGTCCTGTTTTAGTCCTGGTTTAGTCCTGTTTCAGTCCCGGTTTAGTCCCGTTTCAGTTCTGTTTCAGTCCTGTTTTAGTCCTGGTTTAGTCCTGTTTCAGTCCCGGTTTAGTCCCGTTTCAGTTCTGTTTCAGTCCTGTTTTAGTCCTGGTTTAGTCCTGTTTTCAGTCCTGTTTTCAGTCCCGGTTTAGTCCCGTTTCAGTTCTGTTTCAGTCCTGTCTCTGTCCTGTTTCAGTCCCCCAGTTTAGTCTTGTTTTTTACTCCTGATTCAGACCTTGCAGACGTGTCATAATTATAATTTGTCATAATTTCAAATATATTAATTAATTGTTACCTGGAAACTGTCTTGGTTCACACCTGACAGCTTCAGCCGTGGTTCAGTCCGTCTCTGGATCTCGTCGTTGCTAATTGACAGTCTGTTTGCCTCTTTGCCGTGTCGCAGCTGTCAGCCGCACACGGCCCTGCACATTTGCATCGTGGGTAATTCATTTTTTTGTGTTTGTGTTTTGTTTTTTTCAGATGTTTCGCGTTGATCGACAGCTCCACTCTGGAACAGACTCGAGACGAGACGGAGACGGATACACAGACGCAGCTGGAGAGTCCTGGTGGAGCTGGGCCTGTCCTCCACCGTCAGCACCATCCCCGCTCACACAGTGCTCCATCCAAATATACAAGGTACAGACACACAGGGCCAAATGTTCCCACAGTGCTGCTTTAAACTGGGGGGCGGGCTGACAAAACAGTTAATCTGCTTTTTTCTCTTCAAATTATATTTAAAAATGCCTGAATTTTGATTAAACTTAGATATTTCCATGAAGACAAGAAGGTGACAGCACAGGGACAATTACAGGTCGGGTCTGTGGAGGGGCAAGCTTGCTCTCTAGGACTGTTGCCATAGTGATCACCAATGAAAAAAAAACAAACCAATTATATATTTTAATGGGAAAAAAAAAGCTCAGCGAAAAAATAAATCACGTCTGTTTTTTATTCAAATTATATTTAAAAATGCCTGAATTTGTATTTCCCATCGAAACAAGGTGACACCACAGGGACAAATTACAGGCCAGGTCTGTGGAGGAACAAGCTCGTCCTTTAGGACTGTTGCCATAGTGATCACCAATTAAAAAAAAAAAAAGATGTATTTTTTTAATGGGAAAAAGGTCAGCAAAAAAAAAAAAAAAGTTTATTTCTGTTCAAATTATGTTAAAAAAAAAAAGCCTGAATTTTGATTGAACTTGGATATTTCCATGGAAACAAGAAGGTACAAACAGGGACACACACAGGGACAAATTACAAGCCGGGTCTGTGGAGGGGCAAGCTATCTCTGTAAGAATGCAGGTTTTTCAATGTGTTTTTGAGCAATAAAAACACTTGTAATTAAATAATTGTGAGATTGAATGTTTCACCCTGTGACATTACACTTTTCTAAGCATCTGTGGGTTTCAGAATGACTGTTGCCATGGTGATAAACCATTTAAAACAACAAAATTATGTATTTTTAATGTGAAAAAGGTCAGGAAGGAACAGCATCTCCAGAGAAACGGTTAACAGACCTGCCTCCAGAAATACTGCACAGTTCACCTTTAATTTAACTCTCCGGTGTAGTAATGGCATCGTCATAGAGACAATCCGTGAGTATACCAGAAAAGTTACACAGTGCAGCTTTAAATCTGTTAAATATACAATAAAACCAATAACAAACACTTATTTCTGTGCAGTATTCAGTTGTTTTGTTCGTTTTCCTTCCAGTTTACGCCTAAACCCTCCTCGGCAAACATCATGGGACTTTTCTCCTTCAAAACAACAGCACTTTAACTTAATTATTTCTCTGATCCTGAGGCAAAATCTGACTCCTTCAGTCTGTGGCAGCGCTTAAAAAAGACGATTAACTGGATCACTGTCCTCGTCCCACAGTATGTGCACATAAACACGATATATATGAATATACAGACGATATTTAAACATACAGACGATATTTAAACATACAGACGATATTTAAACATATGTGGGGATGGGTTTAGCTCTTTATTTGAATATTAAGCTATAACAGACTGGGCCAAACCAAAGATGATATACACAGGGCGGCCCAAAAGTCACTGACTCTTTTAAATCTTCAGTAGCTCCTTTAATTCTTAAGTTAAACTCACCAAATTTTAGCAGTAGATAAACTGAACCGTCCCAGATTTTTGGAAATATAAACGGTTATAATTGTTCACTTACACTTGAACTTATCACGACTTAAACTAGAGGAAGTAAAAATGTCGTTTTGTCTCTGAACAGCCTGATCCAACACACTTTACAGAACATTTAAAGCATTTCCGGCTTATGTCTCTTATTTATTCCTCGATATTACATTTGAAGTGGTTTATTGTCTGAGGTTTATTCACAAACACCTTTTCTTTAAGATAGACCCACAGGAAGAAATCAGGACGAGTCAGGTCTGTGGAGATCACATACTGCCCCCTGTCTGTGAAAAACACTTATTATTCCTTTAATGGCATTTACTCTCGGGGCATCTCTGGTATTAATGAGGGTTTGTTCGTCGGTGCTATATTTGCTCATAAATGGACGTAGCTAACCTGCTAGCCACCGTGTTCCAAACAGGAAGTGATCATGGGCGCAGTTATAGCTCCATCGACTCATTTTGTTCTTAAATGTTCGTATTAACCCTCTACATGATCCTGGAGTTTTTATTTCACTTTTGTGTCTGTAAATCAACATATGAACATTAAAAACAGACACATCAGGCTTTAGCGTTAGCAACAGGTTTGATTGACAGTGTTGCTAAGCGCCCGCTCCTCCTGGGCTGGGAAGGGGCGTTACCTTCAACATCCTCGCTCCTGATTGGCTCTTTGGTTGCTATGATACTTGTGGTTCAAACTCGGGTCCAGATTAGCCGCTGTAGCTGCTCTAGCCTCGATTCTGTGGGTGACGTCACTCTCGCTTCTTTACAGTCTGTGGGGGAAACACCGAGCGTCTCTGATACAAAGGGAGACGTTTTTTTTCAATCCTCTTTTGACAACAGCGTAAGCTCTGCTCCCCGGACGCCGCTCGTGAATTATGAATCACACAGATCAGTTTTGTGTTTAAATGTGTGTGAAGCCTAACAATGCATGAGAAACCCACTGTCATACAGACGCAGCGCCTGCGGGGGCAGTAGAGGAACAGTGTCCTCCAACGACCCCGCCTCATGAAATATAGATCCTCTCATTACACACAGAGAGGAGGAGAGGAGAGGGAGGAGGAGAGGGGGAGGAGGAGAGGAGGAGAGGAGAAGAGGGGGAGGGGAGGAGAGGAGAGGAGAGGAGAGGGGGAGGAGAGGAGAGGAGAGGGGGAGGAGAGGAGAGGAGGAGGGGGGGGAGGAGAGGAGAGGGGGAGGAGAGGAGAGAAGAGGGGGAGAGGGGGAGGAGAGGAGGGGAGGAGGAGAGGAGCGGAGGAGGAGGAGAGGAGAGGGGGAAAGGAGGAGAGGGGGAGGAGAGGAGAAGAGGAGAGGGGGAGGAGAGGAGAAGAGGAGAGGGGGAGGAGAGAAGGAGGAGAGAAGAGGAAAAGAGAAGAGGAGGAGAGGAAGCGGAGAGGAGGAGGAGGAGAGGGGGAGGAGAGGAGGAGGTAAAGGAGGAGAGGAGAGGGAGAGGAGGAGAAGAGAAGAGGGGGAGAGGAGGAGGAGAGGAGTAAATCTTACTGTGTTTTTTTTGAATAGGTTCATTTGTCACTGTGTCGTTGCTGTTTATAACGTCACACTAACAGTGTTTGGATGAAATAATGATTCAAATGGAACGCAGTAGTAGTAGTAACAAAATCAGTAACAGTAGTAGTCGTAGTAGTAGTAGTCGTAGTGGCCGTAGTAGTAGTATAGTAGTATATTTGAGATTTGTACTTTTCTTAATCCCTTATCCTCAGTATCAGTCACTTCCGGGCGTCCTTTGGACACTTCTTCCGTGTCATTTTTGTCCTCACACTTTATTCAGAACCGTGACATAAAGTTGTACTTCGCTGCTCGTCGACTTATTGTCGACTTAAGCGATTTGGACAGTTCAGTGAATCGTTAAACACGACTGATTCATGACAGAACCGGTTTGAAGCTGCTTCTTCATTAGTGCGAGAGATTGATTTTTGGTATTGATTTCTGCTCTAATGAACACTCCATACTTCTTCTCATTTTTGCCCTGGTTTGTGTCATTCTCTCTCTCTCCACCAGGTGGCGCTGCAGAAGGTGTATAATTTTGCCACGTCTAACATCTTTGAGACGTGTGTGTCGGGGAGGATGGTGGCGGATATGTGCCGAGCCGCAGCCAAGGTAGAGTATGGGGAGTTTTTACACTGAAAATGAGTTTTTTAAATAAAATGCAGTAGTTTCCAGTGTTTCCCTAAACTTTGTCTCACATCCCAGTGCTATTTGATAAAGTATTTCTCAATTATTACTATATATTCTTGTTTTTTTTAATCCAAAATCCTCCGTAACAGTGTAAATCCTGCTTTGAGATTAAAAATAGACATTTAAACTCCAGAAATTCCATGTAAAATGTAAATAACTGGCACCACTTTATATGAACTACACCTTAATTCACCTTAAACTCTTTTAATTACTGTTATTCAGTCATTAAACCTGTATAATTCTGAATTCATAATGATCTATTAGTTTATTAAGTCTTTGTTCATGTTTTATTAAGGGTATTAAAGTGTAGTTACTATAAAGAGTCACCAAATATTCAAAATAGTACAAGTTTTTTCCGAGTTAGTCTCAACAAAAAGAGAAGCAACTAAGTTGTCAAAGTAACAGTAGAAAACACAGTTGTGTTTTTTCTGTTGTTTCATGTTGTGTGTGTGTTTGTGTGTGTTTCATGTTGTGTGTGTGTTTCATGTTGTGTATACTTCATGTTGTGTGTGTTTCGTCTTGTGTGTGTTTCGTATTGTGTGTTTCATGTTGTATGTACTTCATGTTGTGTGTGTTTCATGTTGTGTGTGTGTTTCGTCTTGTGTGTGTTTCATGTTGTATACACTTCATGTTGTGTTTTTTTTTCTGTTGTTTCTTGTTGTGTGTGTGTTTCTTGTGTGTGTTTCTTGTTGTATACACTTCATGTTGTGTTTTTTCTGTTGTTTCATGTTGTGTGTGTGTTTCTTGTGTGTGTTTCTTGTTGTATACACTTCATGTTGTGTGTTTTCTGTTGTTTCATGTTGTGTGTGTTTCGTCTTGTGTGTTTCTTGTTGTATACACTTGTGTCATGTTGTGTGTTTTCTGTTGTTTCAGTGTCATCCGTCTGAGTCGCTCCGTCTGTTTGTGCCTCACTGCTGCAGCGTCATCTTCAACATCACCAAAAGTCAGTTTACTCTCATTTATCTGAGTGTGTGTGTGTCTGTGTGTGAGTGTGTGTGTGTGAGAGTGTGTCTGTGAGTGTGTGTGTGTGTGTATGTGTGTATGTGTGTGTGTGTGTGTGTCTGTGAGTGTGTGTGTCACTGTAAGACTTATTTAAATACACAATATCACAATGAAGCTGTTTTTTTTCTCACTGACACAATAAAACAGTGAAATCAGGACATGAGCCTGAGTTTTATTAAAGCTCCATCACAAACTGACTCTTCTTCTGAGGTTTGATCTGTTCTAATGTTTCACACAAACGACCTGGAGTTTGTGTTTGTTTCACACGTGTTTGAGTCACTCTTTATTATTAGTCTCCAAACCTCAAAACGCTCTGTTCCACCTTGTGATGTCATCAAGTGGTAGTTTTCAACTTAACAGCTCCTTTTGCCTTTAGTTCTTTCTCTCCCTCTCTCTCTGTCTTTCCCTATGTCTCTCTTTTTCTGTCTTTGTCTTTTTCTGTCTCTCTCCGTCCGTCTCTCTCTGTCTGTCTCCCTCTCTCTCTTTGTGTCTCTCTGTCTCTCTCTTTGTGTCTCTCTCTTTGTCTCTTTCTTTGTTTCGCTCTCTCTCTCTGTTTGTCTTTCTTCCTTTTTTTGTCTCTCTATCTGTCTCTCGCCATCTCTGTCTCTCTCTCTCTTTCTCTGTCTCTCTCGCTTTCTGTCTCTCCCTGTCCCTCTCTTTGTGTGTCTCTTTCTCTCTGTCTCTCTCCATCTCACTCCGTCTCTCTCTTCGTCCCTCCCTCTCTCTCTCGTCTCTTCCTCCCTGTCTTTCTCTTGTGTCTCTCTCTCTGTCTCTCTCTTTGTGTCGCGCTCTCTCTGTCTCTCTCTTACTCTCTGTCTCTCTCTCTGTTTGTGTCTCTTTCTTCCTCTTTTTGTCTCTCCGTCTCTGTCTCTATGTCTTTCTGTCTTTCTGTCTCTCCCTCTTTGTGTCTCACCCTTTGTGTGTCTTTCTTCCTCTTTTTGTCTCTCTCTCTCTGTCTCTCTCCGTCTCTGTCTTTCTGTCTCTCCCTTTTTGTGTCTCTTTCTCTCTCTCTCTCTCTTCGTCTCTCTCTAAGTCTCTTTCTCCCCCCTGTCTTTCTCTTTGTGTCTCTCTCTGTCTCTCTCTCTCTGTTTGTGTCTCTTTCTTCCTCTTTTTGTCTCTCTCTGTCTCTCTCAGTCTCTGTCTTTCTGTCTCTCCCTTTTTGTGTCTCTTTCTCTCTCTGTCTTTGTCTCTCTCTCTCTCTTTGTCTCTTTCTCCCTGTCTTTCTCTTTGTGTCTCTCTCCCTGTCTCTCTCTCTCTCTGTCTCTCTCTCTGTTTGTGTCTCTTTCTTCCTCTTTTTGTCTCTCTCTCTCTATCTCTCTCCGTCTCTGTCTCTCTCCGTCTGTTTGTCTCTTTCTTCCTCTTTTTCTCTCTGTCTCTTTCTCTCTGTCTTTCTCTCTGTCTCTCTCTGTTCTTTTATTTTTTTTATATTTCACTTTATATTTCTTGTCTAAAACTCAGATTGTGTTTTCAGATTCCAGACTTTAATAATAATGTTCATGTTTGTATCACGAGCCAAACCATCATTTTCTATCATTACAACTATCACTTTTATTTCTTTTTTTTTACAATAATCGTCCCAGTAAAAAAGTCAATCCTTTTGTGAGTCAGATTTATTTGGTGACATTATCTGGTCTGGAGATACCGAACAGAACCAGTTTTTACGACAGTTTAACCCCGTCACATCTTTAGATTAAACATCTGAGTCCCACAGTGAAATATATTTAACGAGAATTAGTTCAAACGGCGAATTACAAAGTCAAATCAGGCGCGACTCTGGTGTTTATTCTGAGAGACGTTTAGGAGCGACGGGCCGTAATGATCTCAGCGTGACGCCGTTTTGCAGTCCGCACGAAGCAATAATTTACCAAATGTTTGTCCAACTGTTTTTTCTGATCGCTCGTAATCGCCGTTTTCAGAGGAGCGGCGTTTCCAGAGGAGCGGCGTGCACTGAAGGACGCACCGACGCTAAAAGTTTAATTAGAAAATGACCCGGCTGGTAATAAACGGCACAATTACACGTGAACGGCTGTGATTTGAGAAGTTTTGGAGTTTCCAGAGGAGACACGAGAATATTTGTACAAATGTTATAAATATAAAACCTCTGAGAGCCACAGAGTTCAGGTCAGAACCACAGACACGAAGAGACGAACAGAGAGCAGTAATGGAGGTGTAGTAGTAGTAGTAGTAGTAGTAGTAGTAGTAGCGGCAATAGTAGTAGTAGTAGTAATAGTAGCAGCAGTAGTATTAGTAGTAGTAGTCATTAAGTAGCAGTAGTAGTAGTCAGTAAGTAGCAGTAGTAGTAATATTAGTAGTAGTAGTAGTAGTAGTAGTAGTAGCAGTAGCCCATAAGTAGTAGTAGCAGTAGTAGTCCATAAGTAGTAGTAGTCAATAAGTAGTAGTAGTAGCAGTAGTAGTCATTAAGTAGTAGCAGTAGTAGTAGTCAGTAGTAAGTAGCAGTAGTAGTAGTAGTAGTAGTCAGTAAGTAGCAGTAGTAGTAGTTAGTAAGTAGCAGTAGTAGTAGTAGTCAGTAAGTAGCAGTAGTAGTAGTAGTAGTAGTAGCAGTAGTAGTCAACTAGTAGTAGTAGTCAGTAAGTAAGTAGCAGTAGTAGTAAGTAGCAACAGTAGTAGTAGTCAAGTAGTAGTAGTCAATAAGTAGTAGTAGTAGTAGTCAGTAAGTAGCAACAGTAGTAGTAGTAGTAGTAGCAGCAGTAGTAGTAGTAGTCGTAAATAAGTAGCAGTTCACTTGTAGTTCACAGATTTGTAGTATTCGGAGTATTTCAGTGTATTAGTTGATACTGATCCCCGACTTTTTTCTGAGAAGGAGCCGAACTTCAGTCGATTCATTTCAAATAAATCCAGATCTGTCCTCGGAGGTTAAACCTTTTTACACATCAGGCTCATTTATGGTAAAATGTTCTTTGCGTATTTAGGCCGAGTTCTTTTCACAAACTTCACCGTGTGACATCACAACGTGGAACAGAGTGGTGATACAGGACGTGCTCCACTGTGTTTTTAAACTCCACACACCTCCTGTCACAGTTCTGCTTGTTTTCTGCCTGTTTTGTTTGTTCCAGTTCTGTCGGTTTTCTGCCTCCCTGGTTTTCCCTCATGTTAATTACTAATCAGGGCCTATATTGTCTGTTTTTTTTTTGTTCGTTCGTTCTTTTGTCACCAAGAAGAGCTCTGTACTTTTCAATAAACCTGATCTGTTCACGGAGACAAGGAGCTGGGCTGTCATCTCTGTGCTGAGTCCAGTTTATTTATTTGGATGATTTCAGCTCTGGAATTGCCAGTCTTTACTGAACTAAAGGTAAAAGGAGATGTTCACTTGGAAACTAATATTAAACATTACTCAAACATGTGTGAATGAAACAAAACACAAGTCCAGGTCTGTTTTTGAGGAGGAAACGGTGTTAGAACATGACTTAAAGAAGCTATAAGAGTCAGTTTTGTGTGAAGGTTTGTCCTGGATATAAACTTGTTTGTGTCGTTTTGCAGGTGAGGAGCTTAGTGAGGAGAATCTGGACAAAGAGCTGCTCTGGAACCTGCAGCTGCTGTCAGAGGTGAGAAAAGATAGAAAAGACAGAAATATTTGTCCTTAAACTCTATCTTTCTTCCTTTGTATGTTCCTTTGTTTGTTCGTTTGTTCCTTCACTCTTTTGTTCCTTCGTTCCTTCCCCTTTTAACCCTCTACATCACATGTGTCAAACTCAAGGCCCGTGGGCCAAATGTAGCACGCCACGTCGTTTTATGTGGCCCGCAACAATGTAAATTAAAAGGTATGACTGTCTTAAAATATCAGTTTATCAGGGGATACAGTTAACCAGCATTTTTTTTTTAAATATATGCAAATTCATATGCAATATTTGTAACTTGTAATAAATACAGAAACGGTTAATTAACAAAATTTTTAAAAATAGTTAGATTTTTTTTACATTTAGTTACATTTAGTGCTCTACAGGATCCTGGGGTTTTTATTTCACTTTTGTGTCTGTAAATCAACATATGAACATTAATACCAGACAAATCAGGCGTCGTCTTTCCACAATGTCACTCCCGCTAGTGTTAGCAACAGGTTTGATTGACACTGTTGCTAAGCGCCTGCTCCCTGCTAAACCAATGGTGCGTTTCATTCAACAGTCTTTCTCCTGATTGGCTCTTTGATTGCTATGATACTCGTGGTTGAAGACGTCACACTCCCTCAGTCCTTTTCTGTGCATGTACTAGTTGGATTAGGCCTAAATTTGTAATACAATAAAGTATCTTATCTTTGACTTTGTGGGATTCTGTCAGAGTTTATCTCATTTCACAGTTTACCATTTAAACCTTGTCTTGTATAGTCTGTAACACACTATTGAAGCCCATTAAAAACATTTGTAGGACGTATTCCCCATTCATTTTGCTAACGCCTTTTAAATCCCTGCTCTTTTTACATAAAGCAGAAATGATGGCCGCGTGTGACTTTTCCCTGCACCGCTCCACTCCCCGCTCGTAAATATGGCGTGCTTTGTCGTTAAACAGAACATATTGATACCCTTTCTGTTTTGTTTTATTACTCCTGGGAGTGTAATGTGTGCTCGCCGCGCCCCAGATGCTCAAATTTATAGAGGCGGCTCAGTATTTAAGACACCGCTCTGCTCTGCACTGCTTCTGTCTGTGGATACAACCGGCCTGTGCTATGTATATCTGCGAATATCTGCTACTAATGCAATAAAGAATGTATAAATAACTGTGTTTAAAGGGCTCGTGTTACGCTCGTGTCTGATCTGTGTTCTACTGTTGTTTCATCATCACAAACACACCTGGAGTTGTGTTTGGTTTCATTCACACATTTGACACGACAAGACACGAAAAGACACGAAAAGACACGAAGAGACACGAAGAGACACGAAGAGACACAAAGAGACACGAAGAGACACGAAGAGACACGACGAGACACGACGAGACACGACGAGACACAAACCGAGACAAAAACCAAGACAAACCGAGACAAAAACCAAGACAAAAACCGAGACAAAAACCAAAACAAACCAAGACAAACCGAGACAAAAACCGAGACAAACCGAGACCCGCCGAGACAAACCGAGACAAACCGAGACAAAAACCGAGACAAAAACCGAGACAAAAACCGAGACAAAAACCGAGACAAAAACCGAGACAAAAACCGAGACAAAAACCAAGACAAGCCAAGACACGCCGAGACAAAAACCAAGACCCACCGAGACAAACCAAGACACGCCGAGACAAACCGAGACAAAAACCAAGACCCACCGAGACAAAAACCGAGACAAAAACCAAGACACGCCAAGACACAATAAGACACACCATGGTTTGTAGACATAACATCTATTTCCAGCTGTATATGAAAATTTAGTGTTGTGTGTTTGACGTATGTGTGTTTTTGTGTTTGTGATATTTCTGTGATTTTGGAGAGTTTTCGTATTTTCCTAAGTGAGAAAACAAGTTAGAGAATGTAAACGAGGAAAGAAAAAATGTATATAAAATGAGTAAAATAAATGAAAAAATAATGATGATAATATTAAAAAGTAATTAATTCACTGTTGTGTTCGGTCAAGCGCAGTTGTTTTCTTTGTTTTTTTTCACTGCTGTCGACAGTTTGACAGCAGCATTGCAGGATCGGTCAAATGCAGAGGACACATTTCCCTACAGAGACAAAAAAGTGTAAGTGCATATTATCCACGTGTATGTGTTTGTTTCGCAGGTGACTCGTGTGGACGGGCAGCAGTTGTTGAAATACCGAGCAGAGTTGGAGAAGGTTCTGAGGTTGTGTCTCCGTGTGCAGTGTAAACGAGCCTACACTTTGGCCTGTAGTTTACTGGAACACACCCTGCGCTCGCTGTCCCTCATCTATCCCACAGAATACAGAAGTACTGCAGGAGGATTCGACACAGACCTCCCCATCAGGGTAAATATCACGCTAACGCTAACACTACTGTGGCCGAGATTGGAGATTTTATTGTCTGATAGTTTCGACGTGTGTTCTTATTATGCTAATTGTTGTTCCTGTGCCTGCAAACTCTGCTCTGGTTGACACAAAAGCTTATAAACTCATCCTGGTGAATCATTAGGATGCTCTGAATGCATAAGGTAACTGAGGGGTAACTTTGGACCACTGCAAACTGCTTAAAAAATACTACGGTAGTTCTGTTTTTCATGCTTTTAAGACAGTTAAAGTCAGGTACATCGCTGTTCAACTTGTCTATCTACATGGAGACAAGCAGGTAGCACCACCAGGCAGTCAGATCTGTGGAGAGGCAAGCCCATGAACAGTAAGAAAGCATGTTTTTCAAGGTATCTTTAAGCAATAAATGCAAGATGGATTGTTAATGTTTTACGGTGGAACGATCCAATGTAATAAATCACACTTAAAACTTGAAAACACAGGATTTCATGATTCTACTCACGTAATTTTCAACCTGAGCAAACTGCACAAAACAGGCCAGTGCTCAACCCCAAAGAACGTATATATAAATGGACGTAGCTAACCTGCTAGCCGTCGCGTTACAAATGAGAGGTGATCATGGGCGCGGTTCCGGCTTCATCGACTCTGGCTCCAGTTCACTTTACATTGAAAATTTTTCTCCTTTCTCTGTAACTGCTGCTGTCAGAATCGCCATTTTGGTCTTAAATGTTCCTCTAAAGCAACATATGAACATTAATAACCGACAAATCAGGCGCCTTCTTTCCCGCTAGCGTTAGCAACAGGTTTGATTGACAGTGCTGCTAAGCGCCCGCTCCTTGGGTGTTACCTTCAACAGTCTCGCTTCGGATTGGCTCTTTGGTTGCTATGAAACTCGTGAAATTAGCCGGTTTACCTGCTCTAGCCTCGATGAGCTTCATGTGGAGCTGAAGCTGTGACGTCACACTCCCTCAGTCCACGTCTTTATACAGTCTGTGCCCACAACACACTTAAGTTTGAACCAGAACATACCAGCGCACACACAACACACAAATTGACTTTACCACAGCGCGCAATAATTACTCCAATTTAGCTTTAAACGTTTCCTCCAACTTTACACAGCTGCTGTTTGTTTCCCGCCTGTGAAAATGCACTCTTATCGACTCTATTAGCTCCTGTCCTCTTTAGGAATATCTCTGGGACACAAAACAATAAGCCAGGCGGGAGAAAAACAACTTGTAAACTGCTCGTTCTCCTTTGCCGTTCGTTTAAATTGGGAGGTTAAACAGAGGATTTGTCCCCATGTTCGGCAATTTTCAGGGCCATTTGGAAGTTGCTAGAGTAAACACTTTTGTGCAGGGAGGTAAAGATGGTTTAAAGTCGGACTAATTGCACTGAAACTTAAATAGGCTATAACTTGGTTTCCCTTATGGAGGCCTGTCGAGATAACACTTTTTGAAGCACAACACTTTACTACAGAGAAATATTGCGGTAAATGATTATATTAAAACTACTTTATGTCACTGAAACGATGCAAGGTACTCCCAGTAAACCTGTTTTTAAATATTACTGCATTAGTCCTGGACACATCTGCAGCTGCTCGTCCATAGAAGTGGATTTTTTTAGTTTTTCCTCAGTGGTTCCTGCAGGAGGAGGGTCTGAGGACAGGGGGCGCTGTGGGACGGTGCAGGAGGAGGGTCTGAGGACAGGGGGCGCTGTGGGACGGTGCAGGAGGAGGGTCTGAGGACAGGGAGCGCTCTGGGACAGTGCAGGAGGAGGGTCTGAGGACAGGGGGCGCTGTGGGGACAGTGCAGGAGGAGGGTCTGAGGACAGGGGGCGCTGTGGGACAGTGCAGGAGGAGGGTCTGAAGACAGGGGGCGCTGTGGGACAGTGCAGGAGGAGGGTCTGAGGTCAGGGGGCGCTCTGGGACGGTGCAGGAGGAGGGTCTGAGGACAGGGGGCGCTGTGGGACGGTGCAGGAGGAGGGTCTGAGGACAGGGGGCGCTGTGGGACGGTGCAGGAGGAGGGTCTGAGGACAGGGGGCGCTGTGGGACGGTGCAGGAGGAGGGTCTGAGGACAGGGGGCGCTGTGGGACGGTGCAGGAGGAGGGTCTGAGGACAGGGGGCGCTGTGGGACAGTGCAGGAGAGAGAGGGTCTGAGGACAGGGGGCGCTGTGGGACAGTGCAGGAGGAGGGTCTGAGGACAGGGGGCGCTGTGGGACAGTGCAGGAGGAGGGTCTGAGGACAGGGGGCGCTGTGGGACAGTGGTTCTGAAGGAGGAGGGTCTGAGGACAGGGGGCGCTGTGGGACGGTGCAGGAGGAGGGTCTGAGGACAGGCTCAACATTTCTGAATTAAACTTTTGGATATTTCTTGACAAAGTACATCTCATACTAAAATTTAAAACCAGGAAAAAACATTATCATTAAACGTCTGAGCTGCAACAAATAGGTAAAAGAGTGAAGTAATAACCATCTTAAGTTATTTATTTTACCCTCTACAGCTAAAATCTCACCTGGACAGGGAGTAGTCTTATGTAAAATTTACTTTTTTGTGTTTAATCATGTTCTTTCTCCCAAACAAACCTGGAGTTCTTTTTGGCTTCAATTCACACCATAAAAAATCATCCTGTGTAAAACCTCCTTTGCCTCTGAGAAAATGCACGGTTTGAATTTTCCCGGGATTGTTGCGTCAAAGGTAAAAATTCTTAGCAGTTTTTAAATCTATACATCATTTCCAGGCTTGTTCAAAGCGTTTCAGACGTTAAATCTCGTTCATCACAGCTTTATATTATATTTTAAGTTCTAAAACAGGAAATGTCAAAGCCAAGCTGCTCTAGAGCGCGTTTAAGGGCTAATAACGACACAATGAACGCCGAATGTTTGTCCTTTAAAAGCATCAACAGAATAAAGAGCTAACTGGAGGTACTGTTGTGTCTGAAGCTCTGTTACTCAAGTTAATCTGAGCCATAAAGAAGTGACTTAGTTGGAGCTGCGGCAGGTGAGATGATTTATGCTTTGAAACGAGTCGCTCTCAAATAACATTAGTCAAAACCTCCAGCGTGAGGCAGCAGTTTCTCACTTAGTCACACTCACGTTTTTTTTGTTGAAACACCTAAATGGGACCATGAAGGCTCGTATTAATTATAGCTTCCCGAAAATTAGTTGTAAAAATCCATTTTATTAGACCATCAAAAAACCTCTCAGGCTGTTTGTGAATGTGATAATTCTTCCCTTTTGTGGTTTGTTCTGTGGTCCAGTCACTTTAGGGGGAGTTAAAACTTAACCTTGACATTTGTGTCTGTCAGAGTATTTAGGATGGATTGCAAAAATGTCATTTAAATATCGTTATCAAGGTAATCCCCAAAAATATATAAATTTTTGTCGGTATTATCTAACTTTATTTGGTCTATATTTGCATCTTTACCACTTAATCTTATCAGGGATGGCAAAATAATCCCCAAATATATATATTTTTGTCAATATTACTTACTTTACTTGGGTATTTATGCATCTTTCCATTTTAAATTTAACACAGATTACAAAAAATATAATCTGAATATTGTCATCAAGATAATCTCCAAAATATAACAAAATTTGTCAGTGTTCTCCACATTTATTTGGTCTATATTTGCATTTTCACCATTTCAAATGATCAGGGATGGTAAAAAATATAATCTGAGTATCGTTATCAAGATAATCCCCAAAATTATATAAGTTTTTGTCAATATTACTTACTTTACTTGGGTATTTATGCATCCTTCCATTTTAAATTTAACACAGATTACAAAAAATATTATGTGAATATTGTTATCAAGATAATCTCCAAAATATACAGAATTTTGTCAGTATTACCTACATTTTTTTGGTCTATATTTGCATCCTTACACTTCTATTTATCAGAGAAGGCACAAATATCGAAATATTATCAAGATAATCCCGAAAATTCTCTCCATTTTTGTCAGAGTTGCGTCCCTGGGTCTGTATTTTCATCCGTCCCTCTTCTTTTGGCCGTACGTTGCAGGACTGGGGCAGAGATGGAGACGTGTCGGCTCTGGGCGTCTGTTGGCACGTGCCCAGTGAAGAGGAGCAGAGCTTTGTCTTTGAGCTGCTGCAGAGCCTTTTGAAACCGGAGCTTGGGCGAATTCAAGAGCACGTCTCTGGAGAGCAGCCCATGAGCAGGTGCGTTCTTTCACCTGCCAATTTGTGCCTCGGCGACGCCAAACAGGCTCCATCTTTGTACAGGTGTTATGTGTTTGAATGTCAGTCTGTCCGCTGTGGTAATGGCCCATACATTAAGGCTTTAGAGTTATATTAAAGACGTGTTTTAGGCGATATTGATGTTGTTTTACATTTTGCATTACGCTGTGCTTAATGAGGAAGGCGGCGTGTCGTCTGAGCGGCACCAGGCTCACCTCACAGCGAGAACAGGCCACGTTTGACTCAGGTGTGGGCTCGATATGATCCTGTGTAAAGCAGAGTGTCCATGTTTTCTCATTAAGAGCCACATATAAAAACAGAGACAAAGCTGAGGGCCGAGGACCACAGACTGGTCTCGAATACTGTGAATACTTCAAATCTGTGTTATTATTATGAGTTAGACTGAACCACTAGACCTTTAATCACACTTACATCCTCAATGGGACACATTCAATTTTTGATATAGGCTTGTTAAAGTAGATTTTCAGAACTATATAGTAGAAAGTGCTGTTTAGTGAAATAAAAACCTCAGGATCATGTAGAGGGTTAATACGAACATTTAAGACCAACATGAGTCTGACAGCAGCAGGGACAGAGAGAGGGGACACAGTTAAAAAAACAAAAAATAGACAAAAATGCAAACAAAAATATACTCAAAATAACTAAAAAATAATAAAAATAAATAAATAAACGCAAGATAACAAAATGAAATAAATCAACTCAAAATGACATTAAAAAAACAAAACTCAAAATAGCTAAAAAAAAAAAAAAAGAAAAAAACCTTTTGAAAAATGAAGAAAATGAACTAAAAAAAACAAAACAAAACTCAAAATAACAAAAATAAATAAATACATAAAAAAAACAACTCAAAATTAAAAAAAAAAAATCATAAATGAACTCAGAATAGCTAAAAAAAAATAAAAAATAAACAAAAAAACTCAACTTAAAAAAATCAAACCCTCAAAATAACAAAAAAAACCCCAAAAACCTAGAATCCTGTAGAGGGTTAATACGAACATTTAAGACTAAAATGAGTCTGACAGCAGCAGGTACAGAGAGAGGACAGTTTTTCAATAGAAAGTGAATTGGAGCCGATGAACAACGTGGCAGCTAGCTGGTTAGCCATGTCCATTTATGGTAGAGGCATAGTCTAAATGCTTTCATACCCCATACTCTTCACCAATATCACGAAAAATTTGACTCACATTTCAGCCATTTTCCAGCTTGGGGAACTTGAGATGGTCGTGTGAGGAAGGGCATCCTGCATAAAACCAATCGACACATTCAGACAGTCACATATTATCTATTAAACCATTACTACTGTTTAAAATGACATTACTGCGTTTAGTATTTCACCCTGAACAGACAAACCCGTTGAAATAACCACAGTGGGTGTTTATGTTATGGCAGGACAGTGTAGGAGAGATTTGGATCCAACAGTTGAGCTCGAAGTTGTTTCTCGCTGTGTTTACTTGTTGTATTCCTCCAATTAGGAGATGTCATGCTAACCAGAGAGTGGGTTGTTTACTCTGCCTTCTGCTGTCTGGGCAAAGCGTTTATTAAGTTGATAGTAGGCAGCGAGCAGGACACGAAAATCAAGGAAACTCAGGGCTTATTTATGTGGTTTTAGAACTGAGATTTTGTGTAACATGTAACAGAAAAGAGCAGAACGTTGATGAAAAACCTATTAACTGCAAAGCTTAGTCCAACGAGACCCGAGAAAGGCTTGTGGCTCTTTTGGTTATAAATACAGAGGAGATTTACTATGATTCTATGGGTTTTTTCATGGCTGATGCAGATTATTTAGAATCTAGAGAAGCTGATAATTTTTTGGGCTGATATATACGACAGAGTTAGGTCATTTTATCCAAGTGCTGGTTTAGTCCTGATTTCTTTTTTTTAGTCCTGGTTTAGTCCCTGATTTAGTCCTGATCTATTTCTTTGTTTAGTCCTGTTTTAGTCCCTGTTTTAGACCTGGTTTAGTCCCGATCTATTTCCTTTTTCAGTTCTAGTTTATTCCTGTTTTAGTCCCTGGTTTAGTCCTGATCTAGTTCCTTTTTCAGTCCCAGTTTAGTCCTGGTTAGTCCCGGTTTAGTCCTGGTTTAGTCCCGGTTTAGTCCCGGTTTAGTCCTGGTTTAGTCCTGATCTAGTCCTGATCTAGTTGCTTTTTCAGATCTGGTCTAGTCCTGGTTTAGTCCCTGATCTAGTCCTGATCTATTTCTTTGTTTAGTCCTGTTTTAGTCCCTGGTTTAGTCCTGATCTAGTTCCTTTTTCAGTCCTGGTTTAGTCCTGGTTTAGATCTGGTTTCGTCCTGGTTTCGTCCTGGTTTCGAGTTAGTTTAGTCCTGGTTTAGACCTGGTTTAGACCTGGTTTAGACCTGGTTTAGTCCTGGTTTAGTCCTGGTTTAGTCCTGGTTCAGACCTGGTTCAGACCTGGTTCAGACCTGGTTCAGACCTGGTTTAGTCCTGGTTTAGTCCTGGTTCAGACCTGGTTTAGTCCTGGTTTAGTCCTGGTTTAGTCCTGGTTTAGTCCTGGTTTAGACCTGGTTTAGACCTGGTTTAGACCTGGTTTAGTCCTGGTTTAGTCCTGATCTAGTTCTTTTTTTAAACTCGGGGCTTTTGAACGTTTTGCTTGATAACAAAACAAAAGAAGAAAAACCCATTAACGGCTTGTGGCAGCTTTACATTTTTAGCTGATGAAATGTTTGTTGTTAATTTGCAGATGTCTTTGATCATTTCTGATCAGAAAAAGAAAAAAACCAAATAGCCTTAGTTACCGCTTGGATCCAGTTTATTAAATTGGTAACTAAGGTTATTAACTATGACACCTTAACATAAAAATACAGTTTTGGCTCCGGTGGATTACGTAACACTGACCTCACGATGGAACAAAACACCATGATGGAGCCTTTCAGTTCGACATTAATCGTGCACCAGATGTTACTCTCCTCCCAGCTCTTCACATACACCTGCGATCTGTTTTCTGACCACAGGGAGGAGCTGTTGCAGAGCCTGGCCATCGTGCAGCACAGTTTATTGGGAGCTGGGAGTCTTCTGCGGCTGCTGGACGGACAGCGTGTCTCTGACCTGTGAGGCTAATACAAAAACAGTCTAAAGAACACACACACAGCCCTGTAGAGTATATATATATGTGTGTATATGTGTGTATATACTGGACCAGCGCTACTACAGTCCGCTCACGTCTCCACTCTTTGTCTGCAGTGTGCCCTCGCTGGTGAAGCTGGGGGAGATCAGGCTGCACATAGGGATGGACTATGGTAAGAAAAGCAAGAAAAAGAAAGAAAAGAAACGAGGTGTAAAGGCAGAAGTGGAGAGAGTGGTGAGGTTTAAGGCGCTGTAAATGATATTATTAATAATAACTATACAATTTACAGTCTTAAACTTGACAAAACATGAGCTATAGTTTATTAAAGAAGACCTATTGTGCTTGTGTCTCTATGGTTCTCATCTCTGTGGATCATTCTGTTATAATTTACACATTTTAAATCACAATATTCATCTAAAACGGCGTAATGAAAGAAACAAATCCGCTGAGTTCCACATAAAACTGCAGTGTTCAATGGGAGCTGACGTCGCCGCAAGTGTCGTGTAGCTGTAGCGCCCCCTATGGACAGAGCACATCACACTACAGCAGCACATTTTTACATTTGGACCAAAATGACGACGCGACGCTGCAGAATTTTACAAGAATCACCGATTAAGAAAATAAAACTGGAGAAGAAAATGCGACGTCACAGGGGGCGTGTCCAGGTGGAGGTTAAACAGGCGTTGATCAACAAAATGGCGTCTTGATCAAACATGAATCACTCCAAATACAACTTCAGAGACTCAACGAGAAAAAACGAGAAAAGGTTTTTAATTACTTAGTTGATCAGCCTGGATCATTCTTAATAAAGTTTTCTCATTATCACGTTTTGTTCCTGCTTTATTAAAGGAAACTTGTTTTACCTGCTCGTCCAGGAGGGGGCAAACTTTTGACACACGGCTCACAGTGAGTCTGAAATGTGACAAAGGGGCGGGGCCAGGATATATATATGTTTATATGACATTAAAGATTTGTACTGTAACATTTAGCAAAACATGAATATTCAAGGCTCATTATGCAAATTGCATCTTTTAAAACTCGCCTTCAGACAAAGGCTCGCTAACTTTTGCTAATTTGAACGCCAGCAAAAAAAACGTGCCTTGGTTCTTTGATCAGACTTCGGTGAAAAAATATTTTGTTGTCTGCTCTGTATTAAACACTCAGCGCTCACTATTCACTTTTCTTTTCTTTAATAAGCTCATTTTTGCAGATAAAAGAATAAGAATAATACAAGGTTGATGTAGCTGAAGTGCGGCATAATTTGGTCACGCTCGGCCGGATTAATAAGCCTGACGGGCCGTATGTAGCCCCGGGGCCGTAGTTTTCCCCTGTGCGAGTCTGATTATAGTAACAAATCATCTCTGACACCTGTGGATCATTATGTCAAATTTTAGACATTTTAAATCACAATATTCATCTAAAACGACTTAATAAAAGAAACAAATAACACTTTACATTATGGAGAGCTGCACATCACACGAGCGATTAAAAAACTGACCACGCTGCCGAATCCTACGAGTATCACCGAGTCAGAAAGTACAATGAAACGACACAAGTACAGAGCTGTGGGCGTGTACATGTGACAGTGAAAACAGGGCTGGATCAGAGCAATGACGTCGTGAATGTAGGAGAAAAACGATTACTCAAACATGTATGAATCACTTAAATACAAAGGCGATGTGTCATTTAAGGCTAATTAAGGTAGTTATTACAAAGCGGGCCTAAACACTTAAGTAAAGTGAATTAAAATGGTGGAATTTCTTGAGATACTGGAGTAAACATGAGTAAATAAAGCAGCTGCCTCTCCACCTCTGCCTCGTCCTGCCTCTGCTCAGTATGCTCTGTGTGTCCCTTGTGTCTCCTCCCATCCAGATGATTCACAGGAGAACTACAGAGAGTCCATCTGCCAAACCCTGCGTCTGCTGCTACGTGAGTGCAGATTCTAAACCCCACACCTCCGTCTCTCACTCCACATTCAAACAATCGCCCTGTTCAGACCCGTCAATCCAAACTGAACCATGAAAGTATCACAAGAGACGACGTGTTTGAGAGACTGTCTGCGAGAGGCTGTGTGCACACGTGGGTTAGACCCGGTTTAGTCCCGGTTTAGACCCGGTTTAGTCCCGGTTTAGTCCCGGTTTGGTCCCGGCTTTAGTCCCGCTTTAGTCCCGCTTTAGTCCCGGTTTAGTCCCGGTTTAGTCCCGGTTTAGTCCCGGTTTAGACCCGGTTTGGTCCCGGTTTGGTCCCGGTTTGGTCTCGGTTTGGTCTCTGTTTAGTCCTGGTTTAGACCTGCTTTAGTCCTGGTTTAGACCTGCTTTAGTCCTGCTTTAGTCCCGGTTTAGACCCGGTTTGGTCCCGGTTTAGTCCCGGTTTGGTCTCTGTTTGGTCTCTGTTTAGTCCTGCTTTAGTCCCGCTTTAGTCCCGCTTTGGTCCCGCTTTGGTCCCGGTTTAGTCTCGGTTTGGTCTCTGTTTAGTCCCGGTTTAGTCCCGGTTTAGACCCGGTTTAGACCCGGTTTAGACCCGGTTTAGACCCGGTTTAGACCCAGTTTAGACCCGGTTTAGTCCCGGTTTAGTCCCAGTTTTATCGTGTGTTCACACTTGAAGACTCTTGTTTTCACACAAAATCAGGTCTGTGCAGTGAAACTAATTTGAAACGAAGAAGATTGAGTCGTGTTTAATCAAACACTTGTTAATGTTTGTGTTTTGTTTTATTAAAAAGTTCAGTCAGTAAAAGCATTTGGTTTGGAGCAGCGTTCAGACTTAAGAGGAAGTAATTGAGCAATTTCTGTGTTAAACGGCAATAATTAAAAGTCTACATGAAACACACAGCAGAGCCGAGCTTTTCATTTTTCACGTTCATTTTGATTCAAACTCAAAATTAACATGATGCAGGTTTAAGACGTTTCTTTTTTCATCTATATTAAAAAATCTTTAATTTTTACATTCATTTAATCAGGAGTTATTATCAATCACTTAGGGCTGGTTTATCAGTTATTGTTGATAGCGAAACGTAGTATCGGTTCAGTATTAAAAATTTAGCCGATATTTGACACTGATACATGTATGTGCAGGTTTTAAGCAAAACAGCAAGACAAAGGTTCCATGGAGAATGTGATTTAAATATGTGACGAACTGATTCTGATTTTAAAACAAAACCTGCCAGTCTAATACTTAAATGTAAATGCGCTTTAAGATCTATTTTCTATATTCCTTCAGCCTTCATCTATAGAATCTTTGTCACTACCATAGACTATTTATAGAAATGGATGTAGCTAACCTGTTAGCCGCTACGTTCAAAACAGGAAGTGATCATGACGCACTTCTGGTTCAATCGACTCTGGCTCCAGTTCACTTTCTATTGAAACACTGTGGCCCCCCTCTCTGTACCTGCTGCTGTGAGACTCGTCATTTTAGTCTTAAAATAACAAAAAAAAACTAAACTAAAAGAGCAGGTTAATATGAACATTTGAGGTTTTTTTCCTTTTTAGGTTTTTTTTTTTTTAGTTATTTTGATGTTGTTTTTTTATTTTGAGTTTTTTCTGTTATTTTGAGGGGTTTTTTTTGTTTTAACTGCCCCCTCTCTCTGTCCCTGCTGCTGTCAGACTCATGTTGGTCTTAAATGTTCGTATTAACCCTCTACATGATCCTGGGGTTTTTATTTCACGTCTGTGTCTGTAAATCAACATATGAACATTAAAAACAGACACATCAGGTCCTTCTTTCCCCGACGTCGCTCCTGCTAGCGTTAGCAACAGGTTTGATTGACAGCGTTGCTAAGTGCCCGCTCCCTGTTAAACCAGTGGTGTGGGCGGGAAGGGGCGTTACCTTCAACAGCCTCGCTCCTGATTGGCTCTTTGGTTGCTATGTTACTCGCGGTCGGACTTCGCTGTACCTGCTCCAGCTTCGATGAGCTTCATGTGGAGCTGAAGCTGTGGGTGACGTCACTCTCTCTTTACTCCGTCTGTAGTAACTTCTCGTGTAAATTGGTCTGTATTTCAATTATAAATGAAGCTTATAAACTCTATGTATTATTCATATACTTTCTGACATTCAGTGAGTTCTCCAGGCGGCTCATTAATCTACACTACGTTACACCAACTAAAGACGGGAAGTAAACTCCAAACTGAACTCAAATATTTAAATTACAGAAAAAGATCATGTAATGAAATTAGCATAAAGGGAGTTTTCTTCCGCCATGGGCTGCTTCAAACGTCGTGTTTTTGATGAATAAGAAGCAGTATTTTTTGCCTGTGATGATCTAAAAGCACAAACTAATTGCATTTTAAAACTTGGAAATGTCAAATTTACATATAATCCCTTTAGTTAGTGTGGCACCAGTTTGAGTTAACAGCCCACTGCAGGAAACGTCTGATGGTTTCAAACTCATAATTACACAGTGTGATTTTAAAGACTCAGAGCTGGAGTTGTGTAATATAGTTTAATCTCACTTTACTGTCCAGGATTTGTCTATAACCAATATTAAAGGTGCATGGTGTAGCTTTTCTCGTGTCTGAATCGGCTTGAACAAACATGTTTAAATTCTGTTCTGAGTTCACCTTCAAATTTTAGGGAATTGTGAAACATGAACTGATCAACTAACACAAGAAAACCACGAATCTGAGAGCTGTCGAGTCCAACTACAGATACGAGATTTTTCTATATAAACCTTTATATTTTCTTCTGTTTCTGTCACAGTTCTGCCTCTTTACATGTCGCCTCTCACCTCAGCTCAGGGTCGTCTGTGTGTACTCGTCTGTTCAGTCTTTCATAGATTATTGACCAACTGTAATCATGAAGGAAGAGATCACAGACCAGGTAGAGAGTTGAAAGAAGATTATCTGATGAATGAAGCGAGAGACAGCAGCACATGCGTCGTGTTTCAAAGGAGTTTTCCAATATTTAAAAGTACGATCTATAGAAGACAGGACTTATAAGGACTTAACTCTTTTTACATACTGTCCATGTAAGGTCATAAATGGATGTATCATGGATGACAGATGCTGCAGTCACTAAAAAAAAGTTTTACAAGACCTTTTTTTACTTGAAAATAGACACTAGTAACAGCTGGTTCTGTTGAAGACATCTTAAAATAAGCATTTGTCTCATTCTTACCGAGAAACAAGTTTAGCTCAATGTTTAAGACACAAAGTATTCAACACACAGTTTGAGAGTAAAATAAAAATCCTGCTTTCCCCAACCAAACCACTCAAGCTCTGATTCTGTAATAATCCGTTGGCTGAACTTTTATTTCTGTTTGAGTTACCTGTTCTGGGTTTATTTCCCTTATTGAATCCCCAGTGTGGAAGAGATTTTCTTTCATATTAAATAAGACATTTTTCCTCAGCTGTTTATTGCCTGATTTACCATATTATTATAAATGTATGTAAATCAAAAGACATTTGACTGCACTGTCGCATTTGAGTCCATATTTGGAATTCTGAGCGTGGCTGTTGAAGGTAACGGCCCTTTCTTAGCAATGCTGTCAATCAAACCTGTTGCTAACGCTAACAGGAGCGACGTCGGGGAAAGAAGGACCTGATGTGTCTGTTATTAATGTTCATATGTTGATTTACGGATAAAATAGTGAAAAAATAAAAACCCCAGGATCATGTAGAGGGTTAATACGAACATTTAAGACCAACATGAGTCTGGCGGCAGCAGTTAGTTTTTCAATAGAAAGTGAATTAGAGCCAGAGTGGCGGCTAGCAGGTTAGCTACGTCCATCTATATAAACTATGAATATATACAAAGCACTTTATAAAGCCAAAACTTTACTATTATTTTTCTTTTTTATTCTAGATCACATTTTGGAGCATTCAGAAGACGACACCAAGTCACTTTTTGTCATCATTAAGGTACTGTCCCGTCACGCTGTCCCCTCGCTCTGTCCCCTCGCTCTGTCCCCTCGCTCTGTCCCCTCGCTCTGTCCCCTCGCTCTGTCCCCTCGCTCTGTCCCCTCGCTCTGTCCCCTCGCTCTGTCCCCTCGCTCTGTCCCCTCGCTCTGTCCCCTCTCTCTGTCCCCTCTCTCTGTCCCCTCTCTCTGTCCCCTCTCTCTGTCCCCTCGCTCTGTCCCCTCGCTCTGTCCCCTCTCGCCGTCCCCTCTCGCCGTCCCCTCGCTCCGTCCCCTCGCTCCGTCCCCTCTCTCCGTCCCCTCTCTCCGTCCCCTCTCTCCGTCCCCTCGCTCCGTCCCCTCTCTGCGTCCCCTCTCTCCGTCCCCTCGCTCCGTCCCCTCGCTCCGTCCCCTCTCACCGTCCCCTCGCTCCGTCCCCTCGCTCCGTCCCCTCGCTCCGTCCACTCGCTCCGTCCCCTCGCTCCGTCCCCTCGCTCCGTCCCCTCTCTCCGTCCCCTCTCTCCGTCCCCTCGCTCCGTCCCCTCTCGCTCCGTCCCTCGCTCTCTCTCGTCCCCTCTCTCCGTCCCCTCGCTCCGTCCCCTCTCTCCGTCCCCTCTCTCCGTCCCCTCACTCCTCTTCCGCTCTGACACCTCATTCTCTCCGTCTGCAGATCATCAGCGACCTCATGTTTTTCCGGGGCACTCACAAAAAGGAGTTTGATTCGCGTTGGAAGAGCTTCACACTGGTCAAAAAGTCCATGGAGAATCGGGTAAAGGCGGCGGCGCTGATTGACCGTTTCAATCAGGCCACTGTGATTTAAATATATTTTTTTATTTTTCTGCAGCTTCTGGGCGGAAAGAAGCACATACGAGCCCTGCTCATCGACCGAGTACTACTGCAACACGAGGTCAGGGTCACCACAGGGGATCGGAGGAGTGGGAGTAGTTGCAGTAGCAGTAGTTTTATTGTAGTAATACTAGTAATCACATATTTCGCAGTAGCAGTAACTATCCAGTGGTATTAGCAGCAGTACGAGCTGTAGCACTTAAAGAAGTAATAAAGAAATGTTATTTTTTTAATAATATTATGAGGGGTGATGAGGCAGTAGTGGAAGTAGTGATCGTAGTAAAAGTAGTAGTAGTATGTCACTGAGTGTATCAGTGTATTCGGCAATTTATGAACTTCTTGAACAGTGACTCATGTTTAGCTTTTGGCTTTAAACATAAATTTCACATCAACTAACGTCATGAAGAGGAAAATCAGAGGGAGACATGAGGCTTTTGAAATGAAGCCACTAGAGATGTGAACGGTTTACTTCAGACCGTTCCACACGAGTAACACAAGGTTAGACACATATTTATCTGCATACTTCTATGTCACACTAGAATGAGCTGAATATTTTACTTTTTAATGTTATTTTACCTCAAACTGTGGTGTGTGCAGTGATTAAACAGGACACTGAAATAACGTCATAGGGCTGTGAAAAGTATCGATACTAAAACCCAACAATCCTTTTCCTCTTTGGGAAATTATGAACATTACATTAAATCACTGCTATAAGTTCAACACTGAAATATCCACTTTTTCAATTTTAACCCTTTATTCCCTAATTTAGGATCAAGGCCAAATTTGACTCATTGGGCTCACTAATTTATCCAAAAAGAATATAAAACGTACTTCTAGACATTCTGCAAGGTATTACTAAAAAGATCCACAAAAAAAAAAAACAAGTTTACCAACCGCTGGTTTGTTGAGATGATTTTGTTTGTGTAGTTTTCCATCTTGTCACTGTCTGGCTCATTTTAGTTCAATATTCATCCACTAGGTGTCTCTATGCAGGGGCCAGAAGTGGCACTCTGGGCTTTTGTAGTTAAATTTGACTTTTTTTTTGTGTTATTTGTTCATTTTGAGTAGGAGCAATTAACTGCGGAAATATGGAAACTAGATTCTCATTTGAGCAAGTATTGATACTGCAAAAATCACATTTATAACAGGGCAGAATTTGAGAGTTACTGAACCGTTTTAGTGTCATTCTGAGCTTTATCTGAACCATAACCTGTGTAAAAAAGAGTGAGTGTGACGTCATTGTGAAGCTCATCGAGGCTAGAGCAGGTATAGCGGCCATTTTGGAGCCGAGTTCTAACCCCGAGTATCACAGCAACCAAAGAGCCAATCAGGAGCGAGGCTGTTGAAGGTAACGCCCCTTCCTGTCCGCACCACTGGTTTAGCAGGGAGCGGGCGCTTAGCAACGCTGTCAATCAAACCTGTTGCTAACGCTAACAGGAGCGACGTCGGGGAAAGAAGGACCTGATGTGTCTGTTATTAATGTTCATATGTTGATTTACAGACACAGACGTGAAATAAAAACCCCAGGATCATGTAGAGGGTTAATACGAACATTTAAGACCAACATGAGTCTGACAGCAGCAGAGACAGAGAGAGGGGACACAGCGTTTCAATAGAAAGTGAACTGAAGCCATCCATCTAAACTTTTCAAAATGACACGAATAACATTACTATTCTGACGTATAACCAACTATATAACTAATTTAGATGATTTTCCTCTAATTATAGATCATCCCTGTTAGATTAGTCCAGTTTTTCTTCCATTTTTTTTTTTTTTTTCTTTTTATTTAAGTTGAAAACCAATGTTATGATGCGTTCTATTGATTTAAACAAATGGACTGTGCTGTTTCTATGTTTCTATGTTTTTATTAGATGAGGAAGTTGGTGGTGGAAGGCTGCGAGTACAAAGTGATCCATCAAGATCTGCTCTGTGATCTGCTGCTTCTGTCGACGAGCAGCTACAGCCAGGTAAAAACATCCAACATCCACTCACCAAACATCACAAGCACTGACAAAAACACAAAACATGAACATTTTTACAACTGCACTCAGAACTGGAATTAAATCATGGTTTTCTGAGTTTTTTAAAAGGTGCCAGGAAATGTTTTTGTGTGCAAAATATAAAGATAAAATTACCGGTAACCACAAAATTATAGAAATGTTTGGAAGATGAAGGACACGACAAAGGACACGACAAAGAATATGATAAACGATATGACGAAGGATATGACGAAGGATATGATAAACGATATGAGGAAGGACACGACGAAGGACATGACAAAGGACGCGACAAAGGACACGACGAAGGACACGACGAAGGACACGACGAAGGACACGACGAAGGACACGACAAAGGACACGACAAAAAAATGACACAAATGATTAATTGTGGACCTTTTTGATTACGATTAGTGATATTATTGTACATCGTCCCATCCCCATCCATAACGCTGTCATTTTAAACCCAAAAAGCGCATTTAAAACACAAGATTCTGTGACATGTCTTAATAACTTTGCGATTTTTTAAGTTTCAGAAACAGATTTTAAATAAAATTCTAGTTCTTATTGTCATTAGTTACCACATATCTGAGCGAGCTTTGGAACTTTTAATGTTTTCTTTCTCTGTGCGAAGAATGAATGAGAATGAATGAATGACACTGTTGATCTCCATGAGCTTGATGCACATTTAAAACAATTTCAGTCTGGTGTCGTCAATACATGACCCACCTGAACAGATTTCTGAACAATAAATCAAAAACAAATGGTAATAATTGCCCTCTACACATTTGTTTCTTGAATTAACCAGACCTGATGTATATTTTTCCTGTTTTTGTTGAAGGTTCGCAGTCGTGCTCAGAGTGTCCTCATGACGGCTTTAGGGACCTACAGTTTTTCCTACAGAGACATAATTCCACGAGTCGTACAGCTGCTGGCCCCTGAACACATCACGGCATCACAGCAGCAGTTCAAGGTAACGCCGATGATAACGACGCCGGGAAATCAATATGAGATTTAAAAGTATCTGCTCATCATTAATCAGGAGAAGTTTAAACAAGCTGCAACAATCACATCATTTTCACCAGCTAAATATGTATAAAAATGGCTAATTTAGTTCATTTTAAACTGTTTGCTGTGCTCCAAAGTTATTCCTCACTTTCCCAACATGTTCCTACGACTTTCAGAGGCCAGAGTGGAATTTTGACTAACAATAACTAGCATGCTAACAGCGCACCAGCCTTATTTCCTGGTTTACACATGATAAAAACTCTCTGATTAGCACACAGCGTCTCATTTTGACCCTAAGAGCGGCTTTTGTAATCTATCTGTAAATCTGGTTAAAAAGCTCATTTTACTTTAATGCTTGAATTAAAAGGGATACACAAACTTTAAGACTAACAAGAAAAAAAAAAAGTCTAGCAACTGAAAGTACAATTGTTTAGAGGCTTTATTTTTAAGTCTAAACAACCGAAACTTGAAATTTAAAGAACAATCCCACTACGTAATAAAATAAAATACTTCTACAACATATTAATTTACTCCAAACTCAGTGGTGGCTCATTCTATAGCCACAGCTGAGCCTTATGGGTGAAGTGTCTTGCCCAACGACACAATAACAACTGGGCTCGAACCACCAACCTCAAACTAATGTCGTTCCCTCGTCACAAACAGACCTGGAGTTGTGTTTTTTTGTTTCATTCACACGTTTAACACTAAACAAACCTGCAGATTTAGGCTGAGTTCTTCTCTCAAACTGAAAACACTCTGTTCCACCTTGTGATGTCATCAAGTGGTGATACAGGAAGTGCTCCAGTGTGTTTTTAAACTCCACACACCTTCATTTTTAGAATAATTTGGTTGATTTCAGACCTGGAATTCTGGTTCAATCTCTACTGAACTAAAGGTAAAAGGAGCTGTTAAAACCTGTTGAAAACTACCACTTGATGACATCACAAGGTGGAACAGAGCGTTTTGAGCTTTGGAGATGTTACAGACACGTGTGAATGAAGCAAAACACAACTCCAGGTCTGTTTTTGAGGAGGAAACAGCATTAAAACACGACTGATAGCACCTTTAAGTCTAAACAACAACTGAAACGAGCACATTTAAGAAAAAAATGCAACCGCTTAATAAAAATCCTTTCCGCAAACAGACCTTGCTGCAGGTGAGTTACAGGAATAAAACATTAACAAAACTGAAAACTTCTTTATTAAACAGACGCACTAAACTGGAGCGAGGCGATGTCCTTGGTTTGTGGATGAAGCTCTACAAACGTAAACTCACAGATACTTTCTTTCATATAGAAACTCAACCCGAGACTCGAGAACGTCTCTAAAAATATGAATAAATAAAATGGATTCATGTGGATTAAATTAAAAGTACAACATTAAAGCACCGATAATACAGAGTGTAAATTATGTCTCTTTACAATTTAAAACATTTATAACACAGACAGATGATCAGATCTGAATCAGACTCAGTTTTTTACCTCGTTTAATCCACCTCTTGTTTTTCAATATTGATTTTATGATTATTTAAGTTTAGTTTTGTTGTATTGTGATTGTAATGTCTTTCTTAGTCTGTAAAGCACTTTATGAGACGAACTGTGCTGTACAAATAATCCTTCCCTGCCTCTTTATGGACTCCATTAGTGGTATGAAGCTCTGGATTTCTTGCCGTGTTCTTGTTGAATGTGGTAGCTCTGTCTGGCAGCAAACCAGTGCAATGTATTTCAAAATGTAGAATTTTCTAGGTGGCGCTGTCGAGTCGTTTTGAGTCGGACGGTCTGGTGATGCCGATTTTATTACATTTTTGATGGAACCATAGTTTTTTGGGAGCGATATTCATGTTGAATTCTTTTTCTTAATAACAACTTTTTGGTGTTTTTCCTGTTCTACGGTAAAATTTTAGCTTTAGAGAGTTTAATGAATAACTTCTATGACTCAGTGTAGAGACAAACTAATTATAAAGTGATTAAATTAGCTGTTTATTCGTGTTTTCTATTTTCTGGTACATTTAGAAGGTTTTCAGATAATCCTGGTTTAGTTTTGTGTCAGTGGAACATTGTAGTTTCAATATTATCATTTATCGTCTATATTTTTTTCAGCGATATATCGACAGGCCGAGCCAATCCTCTTCAGTCATTATTCAGCAGAAGACTGACTGAACTAGAGCTGAACAGTTCTACAAATATAGCATTTCCATTTTTTTTTTAGCTTTGTGAATTTCTTTTTACTTCACATTTTAAGGTTTTAAATATTCACTAGCAGAGTAAATGGAAAAAGAAAATTAACTGCTAAACTCAAACTGGAAACTCAAGCATTTCATAACCGAAAAGACCAGACCAACTTTACACACCAAGAACCACTTATGAAAATATTTGACCTTCTGAGTCCCGCCAGGTCTAAAATTAGATCGCACCACTGCTGTAAAAGAGATTTTTGCTTGTGTCTGTTATAAAGTGATAATCCGTGACACATGTGGATCTTTATGTTGCATTTTGAACATTTTAAATCACAATATTCATCTAAAACGACGTAAAAGTCTTGACAGTCTTCCATTTTCCTCGATGTGTTCTTCTTTGGTGGTAAATATCGCCTCTTTCACCCTTCTCCAGGGCGCCCTCTACTGTCTGCTGGGCGCGCAGAGCGGACTGTGCCTGTCCAGCGTTCGGGATTGGGACGGGATCGGTGAAGTTTGGCCGGCTTTGGTGCGCTGTGGCCTGTCTTCCACCATGACCCTGGAGAAACCCTCCATCGGGCGACTTCTGGACGACATAATCGATCGGATCCACAGACAACACGAGACAGTCGGGATTTTCTTTGTGGTGAGTAAAATGTGACTTCAATAGAGAGAACTCAAGGGTTTTTATTAGGTTTGACATTTGTATTTAAATTATGACCAAACTACGGATGCCACAATGTAATTTTTTTATTTTTTTTGTTGGTAAATCTTGAGACTATTACAAAAAAACTTCATTTTCTTTACTCACTGTTGCCGTGTTTCGAGTATGTACACAGCTTTATGTAATTTTTATGTAATTTTGAACTTATTGTAACAAAAACAGACTCAAAACTTTAAAATTCTTATGATTATCCTTTTTTATAAGTTCTCACCATTATATTTGCACCTGAATAATCACTATTAATACAAACTGTCGTCCCAGTTTAGTAAATATTAGCTTTTAGCATTAAGTTTTGACCATAGATTGTTTATATAAGTGGACGTAGCTAACCTGCTGGCCGAGATCTTGACAGTCCTGGTGACTTCCAACGTTACTGGCACAAGCAGATCCCACCTGAGATGTTTTCTACACGGCACACTGCAGGGGGCGCCGTCATGATCTGGGGCTTTTTGCTTCAGTGGAGGCAGACGGCAGCGTGTGGAGATGTTTCTGGGGCGTCCCTCATCACCAAAGCCCGTCGTCTGTGAGGTCATGACTGGGTTTTTCAACAGGACAATGCAACAAAGGCCAAAGGACGTCTTCCAGAGAAATAACATCTGTCTTTTGAACCATCCTGCCTGTTCCTCTGATCTAAATCCAACTGAGAACATTTAGGGTTGGACGGCAAGAGAAGTTAATACAAATGGACACCAGCTCCAGCATCTTCACCACATGGAGAAACATCCCACTAGACTCTGGAAACACGAGCATCAAGCATCAAGCGTGAAGAAACGAGTTTTTGAAGTGATTAACAAGAATGGTGCAGCTACTCAGTCCTTTTTTGGTGTTTTTTTTTTTTTTTTTGAGATGTGGTCTTAAACTTTTGATCAGCTGATGTACAGACTATTTCAGTTTCATTTTGTCTCAATCCCATTTCTTCTTTTTGCATTTTGAAACACGACTTAGAACCTTCTTAACAGTGCAAAATGTGAATTCTTGCAACTTTTCAGCTGGTTTTAAAATTTAGATCAGGTTTATTTATACTAATAATACATATTCAATACTTGTACGGCACAAATGAAAGTGAGATTTTAGTCAGTGATGCATCTTTTTCAATTTTCTTCTACTTATCCGGGGCCAGTCGCAGGGGCAGTAGTGTAAATGGGGCCTCCCAGACTTCCCTCACCCCAGACACTTCCTCCAGCGCCTCCGGTGGGACCCCAGGGCGCTCCCGGTAATAATAGTAAAACCATGGAGACCTTCTCACAATCAGAAACAAAACTATTTAACTCTGCGGCAGTGAGCGTGTGTACACAGAGGGAAGTAGTCGTAATAGGACTTTACAGATTCAAAAGCGAACACTATCTACATGATTATATTACATTTATTCTTATTATTGCTCTGTATTTTGTTTTCCATTTTTATTCTATCTGCACTGACCCAAACTCAATCTGTCTGCTCAATTGCCTGGCTTTATAAGAAAAATCCAAATCACAAATTTCATCTGATGGTTTCATATCCTGTTGTGTGTTTTTCATCGCCGGGCAGGTCTCGGAGGAGTGTGTGGAAATTGCCAATCAAATCGCTCAGTCCAGAAACCCAGCTCCTGCCTTTGACGTTCCCACAGTGGAGGAGCTGAAGGAGGGTCTGCAGCGGCAACGCATCAGGAACATCGTCAACTCCAGGTACAACTCAACCTTTAAATATAAACTGTTAAAGGTGTACTGTGGGACTTTTCTCTACCCTTTTATGATTAGCCTTAATAAAGCATGAACAAAGACTTAGACACTGTTTTATTTAGAGGTTATGGTTTGAAGTCATTGGATAAAGAAGTTCAGCTCCAGTCAAATGAAGCTCGTCGAGGCTGGAGCAGTTATAGCGGCTAATCTGGAGCTAACTTCCATATTTCAAATTTCTGACAGCGAGTATCATAGCAACCAAAGAGCCAATCCGGAGCGAGGTTGTTGAAGGTAACGCCCCTTGTCTGCACCACTGGTTTAGCAGGGAGCGAGCGCTTAGCAACGCTGTCAATCAAACCTGTTGCTAACGCTAACAGGAGCGACGTCGGGGAAAGAAGGACCTGATGTGTCTGTTATTAATGTTCATATGTTGATTTACAGACACAGACGTGAAATAAAAACCCCAGGATCATGTAGAGGGTTAATACGAACATTTAAGAACAAAATGAGTCTGACAGCAGCAGGGACAGAGAGAGAGGGGGCGCTATTTAAAAAAACAAAAAATAAACTTAAAAAAACAAAACAAAAAAAACCCCCAAAAAAACCCTCAAAATAACAAAAAAATTCAATGAATAAATTCAAAATAACTAAAAAAAAAACAAAACAACAAAAATGCAAAATAACAAAAAAAAAGAAAAAAAAAATCAAAATAACTAAAAAAAATAATTAAATGAACTCACTAACTCAAAAAAATTATAATAAAATACAAAAATAAACTAGTAAAATTAATAAATAATCTCAATACAACAACAGCAAAAAAACTCAAAATAAAAACAAAACAAAACAAAGGAACCCAGGATCATGTAGAGGGTTAATACAAACATTTAAGACCGATGGAGCTGGAAGTGTGCACATGATCACTTCCTGTTTGGAGCGCAGCAGCTTGCAGGTTAGCTGCGTCCATTTATATATACAGTCTGTTTTTTGACCATAGAGCTGCATTCAACAAAAAGCAGAGATTCGCAATAAAAAAATGGCAGATCGTCACAGAGATGAGATCACAGCAATTAGATTTTTATCATCACATCGTCCATCTGATAGTCTGACCCTGTATCGGACTAATCCTCCTGTATCTGAACAACATAAACACATATGGCCCTCACATAGCAACACAAAAACACACTTTTGCATGGGAAGGTGCAGACGAGGACTTTATATTTAGTCTAATCCCTTTTCTAAATGTAAGAAAAGCACAAAAATGTGAATGAACGAACTCAAACAAGGCCAGTTTTTGTTCTCTACTGCAGTGACTAACATGGCTTCATGGATAAAACCACGATTGTACATTATTACACAAACGTTTAATTAAAACACATTTTCTGCCACACAGGAAGTATGAAAAGCTCGTGAACGACCTTTTGGATTGCCTTGAAGACCGAGACCTGTAAGTATTTATGTAATGTTCAGCCATCAATGTAAAGTGACAAGAGTCTTTTAAGGTTAGGCCTCTCAGACATAAAGCAGTGCTACTGAGTTTCACTGTGCGATTATATGCCTCATTTAAAACACGGGGAGGAGGCATTAACTTCCTTGGCCAAAGTCGCATAAACCTTGAAGCCCCTTTAAGAAGAAGTTTGACTCACCAGATTCTCCTTGAGGATCTGGTTTAAAATAACAGTGAATATTCAAATCTTGGGCAGTACAAATGAAAGAGAGATAATTTAAGCTTGTTTGGACGATTGTGAGGCGGCCATTTTGCAAAATATTCAGAATTATTCAAACAAAGTAAGTAGGTAAGTGTATATAGATCAAAAAGTAGCCATAATGTTGTACGCTAACACTATACAGTATACATTATTTATATTTATTTATATTTATTTTTGTTTCACTTTGAGAATGTGTTTTAAAATACTGTAAATTTATGTAAACATGTTTAAAGATTTTCAAATTAGATGTTTTTTTCTTATTATGTGTGAGTAATCAAATTTCTTTTTTATGAATGGTAAAAAAACGATCTGTCTTCTTGATTCACTTCTTAATGTTGCCACTAAACTAAGGTTTCAAGAATAATGCAGGAGTTTCTGTCTGTACAGTATCTAAAAACTCTGCATATTTAGTTGATTCACATGGGTAAGAAATGTTTCAAGATTTCAAATTCAGCGAGATTCAGATTTTTTATTACCGCATGAGTATTGACATTTATTTTTATGTTAAACGCTCCTCTGTGTTTGAGTCTATACCTGCATCTGACTTTCTTAACAATAATCTGCCACTAAAGAGGTTTAATCACAACTTTTAGCTTGTGGCGTGCGGTCTCTTCGCTGCGGTCTTTGCTCCCTGACATTTAAAATCTCATCCGATTCTGCTTGTGTCTGTGGTTTACTCCGTTTATCGCACTTTTTATAATCATTTAAGACTGAAATATCGCGTAGTGAGTGGCAGCTGTATTTAACAACCCTAGAATAAACCTTAAAATGGCACCATTCAAGTGTATATATTGTTATTTTTGCAGTCCATGGAAGTTTGAGCACATGTGCGCAGACCTCCTGTCCCTCCTCCTGCGGGACGACCACCCCCTGCCCCCCGATGCAGTGCTGTACTTCACCCAGGGCCTGGTACATGACTCCATCATATAAAAGGTCTGTATATCTCTTTGTATTGCTGTATTTTTGTGGTTGACTGGTTCTGTATTTACCTTTATCTTATCTCCTCGCTGTGATAGGTTGCCATTTTGGCTGTGGCTGGGATTCTTAAACAGCAGAAACGGCCCAGACTGAAAATAACAGTGAAGCCTTCAGATATAAGTGAGTGCAGTTCTTTAGGCTTGTGTTTGTGGTGTACTTTTATGTGCGAGTACTTTTATACTTCTTGAAATATAAGCCATGCCAGTGTTTTTTGCTCGAGGGTCCACCACCTGCTTGTCTCCATGGAGATGTTACACAGTATGACTTTATTTCTTTATTCAATACATGTTAGACTCTGGGAAAAGGCAGCGCCCTCTTCAGGTGGTGGAGAGTCTCTGCCTCATGTGGAGGAGTTTAAGTATCTCGTGGTCTTGTTCACGAGTGAGGAGAGGATGGAGCGTGAGATTGACAGTTGGATCAGCGTCTGCAGTGATTTGGTCGTTGTATCGTCTGTCGTGGTGAAGAAGGAGCTGAGTCGAAAGGCAAAGCTCTCGATTTACCTCAATCTACCCTCACCTGTGGTCATGAGTTCTGGGTAAAACCGAAACTGGAGGAAGTGTCTGGAGTGAGGGAAGTCTGGGAGTCCCTGCTTAGACTGATGCCCCTGCGATAAGAGGAAGAACATGGATGGAAATGGATGGACGTTAGATTCTTACTGTGGAAGTTCACCTTCTTGTCTCTGTGGAAGTAGATCAGTTTAATGTCATACTATGGAACATTAAACGTAACATGAACAATTGTAACATGAGTTTAAAGCAGTGACATCACCGGAGAGAAGCAGGTGGCCCAGTCTTCACCAGAAACACCGATTCATGACGTACTGTGTGTTTATTTATTACATGTCAAACAGTCTACTTCTTATGAGAATCTACTGTTTTCAGAATGATAAAACAAGCACAGTTGCCAAATATTAATAATTCAAAAATATATCTTTTCAAACCTGGAAAATTGCTCAAAATGGCACCTATAAACAGGCCCGTGTTGATAAAAGTCTTATATTTTACATTTCAGCCATTTTCAAACTACTTCTGACACTATAGTCTTGTAATTTCCTGCAGTAGACTCAGTGGGATAATGTTCAGACAAAACCTGCAGGTCTTAGAAGATCATGAGATGTGTTGAGAAAAGGAACAAATACGGTTAGACTTAATCTTTTGGCGCAATGAAAAACGAAGCTCGCACGAAAAAGTTAAGTTAAAGTTCATTTTGACAACTAAAATATTTTTGGTATAGATTTTGTCATCTGATTTTTGCTTAGAAATGAGTCACAAGATTATTAGAACTTTAAGAAGATGATTGAACTTTAAAAATACAAAGGAGAAGTCTGGAGTTTTGTCTATGTCGCAACTAAACAGGAAAATTGTGAAAGGTTTTTGATGAAGGGACAAAAGTATAACATGAGTAAAAGTCCGATATTACGCTAAATTTACTCCTAACGCTATTTCCTCCTCAAAATCAGTCGTGTTTCTTTTCATTCACACATGTTTGAGTAACACTTTATTATTAGTCTGTAACATCTCCAAACCTCAAAACCACCTTGTGATGTCATGAAGTGGTGATACAGCAAGTGCTCCACTGTGTTTTTAAACTCTACACCTTCATTTCTAGAATCATTTGGATCATTTCAGCCTCTGGAGTTGCCAATTTCTACTGAACTAAAGGTAAAAGGAGCTGTTAAAACCTGTTGAAAACTACCACTTCATGACATCACAAGGTGGAACAGAGCATTTTGAGCTTTGGAGATGTTACAGACTAATAATAAAGTGTTACTCAAACATGTGTGAATGAAATGAAACACAACTGCAGGTCTGTTTGTGACGAGGAAACATTAGAACAGATCAGAAAACAGCGTAACACGAGCCCTTTAAAAGCTCAAAAGTTACTTAGTGCTAACTTCGGTGCAGTTTTGTAATTTGTACTTGGTGTTCCGTGCACAGGTGGTGTCGAGGACCCAGAGGGAGTGTGTGTGGGGGACAGGGAGTCAAACCGCTGGCTGCAGTACGACACCTCCAGCGTCCCTCTGACAGAGCAGCAGTGGGACACTCAGCCCTATGTGGAGAAAACCCATGTGGGATACTACTCCTGGCCCAGGTAACTCTGCGACACTGTGTAGAGTTAGTGCGGAGTGAGGTCACGATAACACACTTTGAACCACCGTGTATCAGTGCTGAGAAATACCACGATAAACGATTATATTCAAATTACTTAATGCCACTGACACAAAGCAAGATAATCCCAGTAAATCGATTTTTAAATGTGCCGTATCATTAAAAGAGCTGCAACCATAGACTGTTTATATAAATGGACATTGCTAACGTGCTCGCCACCGCCGCGTCCCTGTTCGGAACAGAGCGTTCTTTTTTTTCTTTTTTTTTTTTTTGTAGTTTTTTGTTTTGGGTTTTTCTTTTTCTTTTTTTTTTTTCTTTTTTTTGTTGTTGATATTTTTAGTTTATTTATTATGTTTATTTTCTTTCCTTTTTTTAAGTTGAGTTTATAATTTTTTTTTTATTTTCTTTTTTTAGTTATTTTGAGGTTTGTTTGTTTTTTTAGTTGTTTTAAATTTATTTACTTTTGTTTACTTTCTTAATTTTTTTTTGTTATTTTGAGTTTAGTTTTTTAGTTTTTTTTTTAGTTTTTTGAGTTAATTTTATTTATTTATTTTTTTTAGTTATTTTTTCTTATTTTGAGTTTTTTTATTTTTTATTTTGTTATTTTGAGGTTTGTTTTTTGGGTTTTTTTTTGTTTTGTCTTGTGTTTTGTTTTTTTGTTTTTTTTAAATGGTGTCCCCTCTTAAATGTTCGTATTAACCCTCTACATGATCCTGGGGTTTTTATTTCACGTCTGTGTCTGTAAATCCACATCTGAACATTAATAACAGACACATCAGACTTTAGCGTTAGCAACAGGTTTGATTGACAGCGTTGCTAAGCAGAAGGGGCGTTACTTTCAACATCCTCGCTCCTGATTGGCTCTTTGGTTCCTATGACCCTCGTTTTCATAATTCCTAAATAACTTTCTATTCTTAGTGATGGTTTTATAGCGTGTCCTAACAGTACCATAAAACATTTGTACTATACCACACACTTTACTTTATAGCGAGTCCTAACGGTACCCTAAAAATATATTCCTAATTATTCTATTAACATTATTTGTCCTGTAGCATCACATTTATCTCTCACCTGGGCCACATCATTCCTCGTCGTTTGTGTGCGGCTCTGATCCCGTCGGCTGAATAAACGACACGACGTTGCTTTGCTCTTACAGTGGGCCTGGCCTAGATAAGGTGACTGAACGACTTCCTGTCTGCCCTAATAAAAGAATTGATGTATGGGCGCGCAGCTGCTTGAATCTTGGCACAGTCTTGACGGGGACCTGCTGACTAACTGACTTTTTAATCACGCATTCATCCTTGCTACTTATTTGAAGGCGGCGTTTGCGTGTGTGTGTGTGTTCTGTTATCTATAAATCACACCACTTTCTCCTCTTTGTCTCCCGCTCCACGCAGAGAAATGATGATCTATGCAGGTTGTGAAAAGGCAAAAGAAGACCTGTCCTATGACGATATGAGTGAGGTATGGTCCCGTAACTGCAGAGGTGTAAAAAGTGCATCAGTTTCTCTGTAAAGGTCGAAGATTTAAATAAAATTGTTATTAAAGATCCTATATTCCGCAAAATGAACCTTCAAGCTATGTTTCCTCCTCAAAAACAGACCTGGAGTTGTTTTTTTCATTCACATGTTTGAGAAATCCTGCGTTACTAGTCTGTCGACATCTCCAAACGCTCTGTTCCACCTCGTGATGTCATCAAGTAGCAGTTTTCAAGTTACCAGCGTCGTCTTTACCTTTAGTTCAGTCGAGATAAGTGGCTATTCCAGGAGCTGAAATGATCCAAATGATTCAAGAAATGAAGGTGTGTGGAGTTTAAAAACACAGCGGAGCACTTCCTGTATTACCACTTGATGACATCACAAGGTGGAACAGAGCATTTTTAGCTTTGAAGATGTAGACAGACTAATAATAAAGTGTTACTCAAACAACAAAACACAACTCCAGGTCTGTTTTTGAGGACGAAACAGCGTTAGAACATGATTTAAAGCTACTAGAGTCAGTTTTGCGTAATATCAAAACGGCTCAACAGCTCAAAACAATCTGTTCCACCTTGTGATGTCATGAAGTGGTAGTTTTCAAGTTAACAGCTGCTTTTGCCTTTAGTTCAGTCGAGCTTGTACATTCCAGGAGCTGAAATGATCCAAATAATTCAAGAAATGAAGGTGTGTGGAGTTAAAAAACACAGCGGAGCACTTCCTGTATCGCCACTTGATGACATCACGAGGTGGAACAGAGTGTTTTCAGTTTGAGAGAAGAACTCAGCCTAAATATGCAAGATTTTTATGTTAAACATCCGACTCCAGGTCTGTTTGTGATGAGGAAACATTAGAACAGATCAGAAAATGGCGTAATATGGGATCTTTAAATACAGAAAATAATTTTTATGCAGTAAAAAAAAAAAAATCCTGCAAAATGAGCCTATAAAAAAAAAAAAACTTAAATTATTCTCTTTCAAATAAGGTAAAACACTGATATTTCTGTCTGAGGACGACCTCTGACCTCAGTCCAGACGTTTTTGGCTCATTTGAACAAATATAAAACATAAAAAATGAAACTTCACTGCATTTTGTCATGTGACTCCTTACGACGTCACTCCACCAAAACCACATCAGATTTTTGTCATTTCAGACGAAACCAGGTTGGAAGAATCTAGAAAGTATAATTTTTATCTGTGTAAAAAGTTATTTAATTATTAAGAACTTTTCTAAGCTGGGTTTAGCTGAGCCTGAAATGAAAAATTTTGAAATAGATTTTGAAAACGCCACAATTTAGGCAACAAAACATGTACGAGAGCGAATCTTGTGAACTCTTCAGGACAGATTTGGACCTCATCACAAAACTAAACGCCACGTCGAGGGAAGACTCTAAAGTGCTTCTGAGAAAGTCCCGGTTTAGTCCTGGTTTAGTCCCATTTTAGTCCTGGTTTAGTTCTGGTTTACTCCCGGTTTAGTCCCATTTTAGTCCTGGTTTACTCCCGTTTTAGTCCCGGTTTAGTCCCATTTTAGTCCCGGTTTAGTCCCATTTTAGTCCCGGTTTAGTCCCGGTTTAGTCCCGGTTTAGTCCCGGTTTACTCCCGGTTTACTCCCGGTTTAGTCCTAGTTTAGTCCTAGTTTAGTCCCGGTTTAGTCCCGGTTTAGTCCCGGTTTAGTCCCAGTTTAGTCCGTCCTCAGTATCTCGTATCGACACAGTTGAGGAAGAACTGCTCAAACTTGTGGATGAAGTGAAATCATTGAGGGACCTGAAGACCATTTTGGAAGCAGAGTTTGTGTCGTCCGTTTTTGGGCTGTTGAGTTTCCCAGAGGCTTTTCACCCAACCACGATTTAGCGACTTGTAACGAGGAGCATAAATCTCGACCTCAGACCTCAGGCTGCGTTTGCCTGGCTCCGTGACGATGGGTCCAGTCCGGAGTTCTCCACCTGCAGCTGTGGCACGAAGCATGAAGCATCAAACATGGGCCATGGTGGATTTTTTATTCCGCAGATACAAAAATAATTACTAAACAGCAGGAGGCGACAGTGGCTCAGTCGGTAGAGCGTTTGTCCACTGATCTGAAGGTTGGTGGCATAAAACATCATCGGCTGAGTCGTTGTGTCCTTGGGCAAGACACTTAACCCACCTTCCCCCTGGTGTCCGCGATATAAAATGTGACCATTGACCAAAATGTTTTAATCTGGGATGTAATATATATTTAGTTGTTATTTTTAAGACCGTGTGACCTCTCGGAGTTTGTGTAATCCCTCATTCGGCTTCGGGGGAGAGATGGTGCAATCCCGGCATATTACTGTTCACCTCACACTGAACTTTTGGCTGTGGGGATGTGTCCATATTATTATTATTACACTTTACTCGTGTCCTCCCCCGACTCCGGCTGTTTGGACACCTCCCAGACGGCCATTTGTGAGCTCACCGCCCCTCCTTTCCTTTTTTAATTAAAACAAAGTTCTCCGACATTGGACGGATTGACAAACTGATGTGAAAAAGACTCCAAAATCCAGGTGTGACTGTCCTCGGGAGCAGGTTCGAGGCGATAGGTGCAAAAAGGTTTAACTTGTCCTCTTAATCTGATGTTCGTGTCGCAGTTTTCTCTCCTGGCAAAGCAAGACAAGTTTATTTGTGCAGCGCAACACAAAGTAATTCAAAGAGGTCCCCAACCACAGGCCCAGGGGCCAGTACCGGTCCGTTACAGCTTTCCTACCGGGCCGCACAAAAGTAAATAATTTATCTTCTCAGACGTAACTTTGGCCCGTCCCTCATGACTCACTAATAAACTCGTCTGTAGATAAATAATGAAAATCTCCACATAAATCCATCTGATGAACGTCGAGTTTATTATATCTGTGCTGGATCTGCTCGTCTCCACCACGATGAATCATGTAGAACATCAGACACCAGCCCAAAAGTAGAGCCACAGACAAGAGAGGAGACGAGAGAGGAGACGAGAGAGGAGAGAGGAGACGAGAGAGGAGGCGAGAGAGGAGGCGAGAGAGGAGGCGAGAGAGGAGGCGAGAGAGGAGGCGAGAGAGGAGGCGAGAGAGGAGGCGAGAGAGGAGGCGAGAGAGGAGGCGAGAGAGGAGGTGAGAGAGGAGGCGAGAGGAGACGAGAGAATGGAGAGGAGAGAGGAGAGGAGAGAGGAGAGGAGACGAGAGAGGAGACGAGAGAGGAGACGAGAGAGGAGAGAGGAGACAGGAGAGAGGAGACAGGAGAGAGGAGACAGGAGAGAGGAGACAGGAGAGAGGAGACAGGAGAGAGGAGGAGGAGACAGGAGACGTGAGCCAAAAACAAAAGTCTGTGGAGAAAAGGTCAAACTGAGGAGCCACGACCTCCAAGAAAAATAAAGATGAGTTTAACAGACGACACGAGGAGAACGAGTTAAACCTGTGTTTGTCTCGACAGGTGAGTCTCACGAGTCGACTCAGTGGAACATGAGGGAAAAGAGAACGAGACAATGAAACATTCACAACTGTTTTGGCTCATGGAGAATCAGACCTGGAGTAAAAGAGACTTTAGTTTTTAAAGAAACAAACGTGAACAAGAAGGAAAAAGAAACACGAGCAGGTCCCACTGATTCTGACGAGGATTTACTCATTTTTTACACATTTATCTGCCACGTGGAGAAAATAAAACATTATTCCAGGTGGAGGATCCCTGGTTTTACAGAACAAGGCTTTAAAATCACAATACAACAAATCAAATCGTAGTCGAGGCCACAGGTTGTCGGTGCGATTCCACTTCCCACAAATGAATGTTTTGTCCTTGGGCAAGACACTTAACCCTCCTCACCCCTCACCTTTTAAACCTCGAAGATGGAAAAGCGCCGTATTAAAACATTTTACCACCATTTTAGCGTTTCCTGCATAATAAAAGAAATAAAATGAAAAGAATCTTCTAAAATACTTTCTACACCTCTGCTTTTTCTTAATTTAAATATAAAAAACTCTGACGTCCTGTTGTTTCTGTATTTCATTTGTCTTCTGCTTTTGTTCTCTCAGGGTGAAAAGATTATTTACGAGTACTTCACAGACTCCGAGTTCATTGACCAGCTGATCGAGTTTCTCTCACTGGAGGAACGCAAAGGCAAAGACAGCTTCAACCCCCGACGCTTCTGTCTCTTCAAGGTTTTCAAAATCTCATTTTACACAATCACAGGATTTTCTCTGGGATGTTTTGTGTCGCAGATACAGAGGCAGTTAGCGCCGCGCTGGTTTTATCACTTTTTCTTTGGCTTTTCATAAATGGGAAGAAACGTCATGAATCGAAGAATAAAACAGCTCAAACTTACATATGATCCAAGGATGGGCGAAGTATCTGTTCTAGTCGGTATCGGTATTTTACAAAAGTGAAAAGTTTATTTAAGATCTTTACGTCAATTTAAGATGAATTTATGGGTGTTTTTTATGTATTTTAAAAGCTAAATATCTGTTATCAGCCACAGCAGCAGAGCAAACATCAGGTCTCAGATGATACTGGGGATGGGCTGGTATCGATTCATTGAGCCGATACTGTTTTAATACTGATATTTGGAAAGTGATCAGATGTCGACATGTGGCTCTTTTCATCCTCATACTACGGGTCTTTGTGGCCTTGGGAAAATAAGTTATAAGTATTTAACTGAAGTGTATTTCATTTGTGTTGGCTCTTTTTTATCGTAGTTCTAAACTGGAAGATTATTCTGACCTTGACATATTAAAATAAAGTTACATTTTATTATTTTTCGTCAAAATAAGCGTGACACTCGTGGACTCGCCAAAACGCTGTTATTTATCGAGACTTTCCCCGATATTTTACAAACACTAGAGCTGTTTATTCAAAGTGTAAAGGTAAAAAAACTATATATACAGCGTTATCTAAAAAGTATTTGCGGCTGTTTTTCTTTTCTGTGGAAACCAGGTCCAAAAATGGCTCTTTGGGGGTTAAAGGTCGACCTCTGAACTAGAACCAGTATCTCACCAAGCAAAAAAAACTATATTGTATAAGATTTGAACCTTATAAGGTCTTGGATTGTGTTTTATATTTAAAGTCTGGTAGAAAATGCTGAAACTATAATCAGAACTGGAGACATTTTTGTAATTAGACCTGATCGACTCAATTTTATTTTCCCTTTTTAAAAACAAAGCAGTTTAAGATTCATTAATAAGATAAGTCTTAATAATTTCCATTTACCAACATAAAAAAGTGTAATTTCTCCTGCTCCAAACCACAAGCTTTTCTCTGACCTCGATTAAACAGACCCCAGCTGATTATGCACAATTAGAAACAACTGAATCTTGATTAAATCTCAGTAATTTTGAATATTTTTGGACTTGTTTTTTCTTTTAAAATCGTCGTTCATCAGGGTAATCATTTAATCAGCCTCATCGTTGCAGTAGTAGCTCCAATAACAGATGAACGTCTCCCGTACGACCGCCGTCTTTTTATTCCTCTGACGGACAGGGCCTCTTCCGTAACTATGGCGACGCCTTCCTCCCGTTGCTATGGCCACACCTGGAGAGTCTCTCGGCCGACCCCCACGAGAGCTCGCAGCGCTGCGTGTGCGAGATCACCGCCGGGCTCATCCGAGGAAGCAAACTCTGGAGCTTCAGCAAGGTACCTCCCCTCACCACCAGGGCGGCGCTCTGTCCAAACACATCTCTGCATTTACACACAAATAAAAGATGAAGAAATACTGGGTTTGTCTTATTTAAGTTATAGTTTCATCTTCTGTCAAACTGAATAATAAACAGAGTAGTAATGTTCTGGTCTAGTGTTAGTGCTGTAAAGAAACAGTTTTTTTTATACAGCACAGTTCATACATGAGGTAATTTAAAGTGTTTTACAGAATAAAAGACAAATCACACAAATCAAATCATAAATAATCACAAATAATCATCATAAACTGAACATTAAAGGAGAAAAGTGCAGAATAAAAACCTTTCAGTCATTCAGCTAAACAGAACTGTTTTGTTCAGTCCCCCTGGTCCCGGTTTAGTCCTGGTTTAGTCCTGGTTTTAGTCCAGGTTTAGTCCATGTTTAGTCCAGGTTTAGTTCCTGTTTTAGTTCCTGTTTTAGTCCCGGTTTAGTCCCGGTTTAGCCCTGGTTTAGACCCATTTTAGTCCTGGTTTGGTCCCAGCTTAATCCTGGTTTAGTCCTGGTTTAGTCCTGGTTTTAGTCCTGGTTTAGTCCCGGTTTCGTCCTGGTTCAGTCCCGGTTTCGTCCTGGTTCAGTCCCGGTTCAGTCCTGGTTCAGTCCCGGTTTAGTCCCGGTTTAGTCCCGGTTTAGTCCCGGTTTAGTCCCGGTTTAGTCCCGGTTTAGTCCCGGTTTAGTCCCGGTTTTAGTCCCGGTTTTAGTCCCGGTTTTAGTCCCGGTTTTAGTCCCGGTTTTAGTCCCGGTTTTAGTCCCGGTTTTAGTCCCGGTTTTAGTCCCGGTTTTAGTCCCGGTTTAGTCCCGGTTTAGTCCCGGTTTAGTCCCGGTTTAGTCCAGGTTTTAGTCCCGGTTTAGTCCAGGTTTAGTCCAGGTTTTAGTCCAGGTTTAGTCCAGGTTTTAGTCCAGGTTTTAGTCCTGGTTTAGTCCTGGTTTAGTCCAGGTTTTACTCCTGGTTTAGTCCTGGTTTAGTCCAGGTTTTAGTCCTGGTTTCGTCCAGTGGCAGGTCTTTGTGTTTTTCAGTCCTTAAAATGTTACAGAAACACAATTTAGAAGTGAGCAGATATTTTCATGACCTAAAATAAATACATCTGTGAACTGAAACTGGACTTTTCGTGGTTAAAATACAGTAGAAATGACGCTTTATTGTGGAACTTTAATGTTTTTTTATTAATAGTCTGTAGTTTATTCACAAAAAGACCCAGAATAATGCTCAGTTCTCCATGTGACTCCTTTAATACCAAATGTAAGAATCATTGTGCAGTTCGTTCCTTTCGCTCTGATCGGGACAAACCTCCACAGACGTTGGATCTTTTCGATAAGAAAAGTCAATATTAATAAAAAGTTTCATTATTTGTGTGTCTCTTTGTGCAGGTGGAGCGGCTGTGGCAGCTCCTGTGTCCTCTGATCAGGACGGCTCTGACCAACATCACCGTGGAAACCTACACGGACTGGGGAACGGCCATCGCTACTGCGTGTGTGAGTCACAGGAGGAGGAGTGGTAGTAGTAGTGGTAGTAGTAGTAGTAGTAGTAGTAGTAGTAGTAGTAGTAGTAGTAGTAGTAGTAGTAGTAGTAGTAGTAGTAGTAGTAGTAGTAGTAGTAGCAGCAGTAGTAGTAGTAGCAGCAGTAGTAGTTTTAGTAATGGTAGTAGCAGCAGTACCAGTAGTAGCAGCAGCAGTAGTAGTAGTAGCAGCAGTAGTAGTAGTAGCAGTAGTAGTAGTTTTAGTAATGGTAGTAGCAGCAGTAGCAGTAGTAGCAGCAGCAGTAGTAGTAGTAGCAGCAGTAGCAGTAGTAGTAGCAGCAGCAGTAGTAGTAGTAGCAGCAGTAGTAGTAGTAGTAGCAGCAGTAGTATTAGTAGCAGCAGTAGTAGTAGTAGCAGTAGTAGTAGTCAGTTCAGTATAGCTGCTCTGAACAGGTAGATTTTATTGTCCCTATAAGTAAAATTTGGGAAACCTGCTGCTCCCACGAGTACAGTTACAGCCTAAGTACAAGTATATTTGAGAAGTATTAGTATTGAAACCTTTTAACTGTACGAGTACTACAGTTAAAAGGTTTCAATACTAAAAGTACTAGTACTACAGTTAAACTCGTCCAGTTAAGGTCGTCCTGAGCAGCTCCAGACCTGGAGACGAGTCAAACACAGAGGACAATAGGACCTTAACTTTTACCTAGAGTAATGTGGAGTATTTTATTTATTTGATAACTTTAAATTATTAAATAAATGTCAAACATCCTGCACCAGTGGAATGGGGAATTTCTAATGTATTTAAGACTTCAATCAATCCATCCATCCATCCATCCGTGTTC
>JAIEZT010000304.1:143669-171169 GCA_019594935.1 Periophthalmus modestus | reverse complement strand
TACGACTACTGCTTGTACTGCTGCTACTAATAGTATTACTACTTATCCTGCAGCTATTATTAGCGCTACTACTAATACTACTGCTGCTGCTAGTAAAACTTCTGTTACTATTACTGTTTCTGCTACTACTATTACTGCTACTACTAGTACTACTACTACTGCTACAACTACGCTTACTGCTTGTACTGCTACTACTGCTGCTACTAATAGTACTACCACTTCTCCTGGAGTTATTATTTCTTCTACTACTGCTGCTGCTAGTAAAACGTCTGTTACTATTACTGCTGCTACTACTAGTACTACTACTGCTACTACTCCTGCTGCTATTATTACTACTACTACTACTAATACTACTACTGCTCCTGCTACTAAAACTTCTGCTACTATAAGTACTATTTCTGCTACTACTGCTACTACTAGTACTACTACTACTACTCCTGCTGCTGTTATTGCTGATACTACTAATACTACTACTCCTGCTACTACCAGTGCGAATACTTGTACTACTAGCAGTGCTGCTTTGCCTGGAATGTTTCACACTGTGGCATTAAACCTGTAAATGAGCAGCTCCAGCCCAGTTTCAGTCCATATTTTCACACCTCTCGTGTTTTTAAACGTATTTCTGAGCAATAAAAAAGATAGTTTAATGCCGCTCAGTCTCCTCACATTTTCCTTCTACTTCTGTCCCACACTGGGGTTTTTTTGGGGTTTTTTTTCAAGAGTTGTACCTGAAATTCTTGTAGATAAAGTATAAAGTAAATGAACAGTCAGTACAGCAGCGGGACACAGACTGTTTGCATGTTCTCCCAGTGTCAGGACGTCCCAGCAACTTAAAATATCAACTCGATCATCCAGCTGTAGGTCCTCATCTACCTGCAGTTGTTTTTCATTCACATGTTTGAGTCATACTTTTATCAGTCTGTCACATCTCCAAAGCTCAAAACGCTCCGTTCCACCTTGTGATGTCACGAAGTGGTAGTTTTCAACAGGTTTTAACAGCGACTTTTAACTTTAGTTCAGTAGAAATTGGCAACTCCGGCGCTGAAATGATCCAAAAGAAATGAAGGTGTGTGGAGTTTAAAAACACAGTGGAGCACTTCCTGTATCGCCACACGATGACATCACAAGGTGGAACAGAGTGTTTTCAGTTTGAGAGAACTCAACACAACTCCAGGTTGGTTTGTGATGAGGAATCAACATTATAACAGTAAAATTAGCTCTTTAAGTCAAATACGTGAAGGTGAATTATGTGACCCTGGTTGCATGTTCTGCCATTGCCTCGATGTTTTATGCTTTGTCTTGAATGTTCCGCAGTATGGCATTAAAACTGATCTATCGTACATCCATTTATTTACAGTTTTATTTGCAAAAAACCTACCTTGAAAACCAGACATTTTCACCGTGTAGTGTGACTTGGCCTGTTGACATCACCCGCTCGTCTCCACAGAGATCGATCAGTTTAATGCCGCACTGTGAAACATTCTTGGCAGAGGAGTAACATCTCCATGGAGACGACAAGTATGAAACAGTCTTGTAGCTTTTCGCAAGACTTAGATTTTGATCCACTGAAAGTTTAATAAATCTAAAAACATCTATGCATACGAAAACCCGTCATCCGCTTGTTTCCATGGAGATGTTCTTGTTATTCCTGGAATGTTCCACAGTATGGCATTAAATGCATCTATCTGGCATTTACCCTTTACCATTTGATTTTATTGCTAAAAAAAAAAAAAAAAAAAAAGATCTCCTTATTGTGAGTCTCCACAGATCAGACCTGCAACTTCACCTGGAGATGGACATGTTTAATGCCCTACTGCGGAACATTCCAGGTCACATCTCCATGGTGACAAGCAGGTGGTGGTGGTCGGCTTGAAGCTTGATTTCTTTTCCACATAATTGCACAGAACAGTATTACATTTAGTAGAATAAACCCCTCCGTGTCACACTTCTTCGCTGTATCCGTGTCTCTGGGCCGTGTTTAGCGGAGGTCAAAGGTCGTGTCTGTGCCGCTGTCGTCTGAGTTTGACCCGGGTTATTTTTGTCCTCGGTCCCACAGGAGGGACGTGACCCCAGGAAGCTGCACTGGCTGCTGGAGCTGCTGATGGAGAGCCCCCTGAGCGGAGAGGGCGGCTCCTTCAGGGACGCCAGGTAATTATGTCCCTCACAGGCCACCGTACCTCCACCACACTCGTCTAATACTGATTCTGTTGGTTTTTTTTTTTTTAAGTTTGTGTTAATATTGTTTTGTTTTTTGTGTTTTTGTTGTTGTTTTTTTGAGAAACTGTCTCTTATAGTTTGTCTAAGTCCATTTTTTTCTGGTGTTTGGCAGTAAGATGATCACAATCTAATAGAAATTGCAACTTTTTAGAGATAATATGAACTAAAATAAAAGCTTTTCTTTGTGTATTACACTGAAAAATACATTCACATGTGTTCTTACTGTGGACAGGCTCGCATCTCCACAGACCTGACTCGTACTTGGCCTGGAGGCGGGCCTTCACCAGCTTGTTTCCATGGAAATGCTGTTCCTTTAGCCATAATCTTCCACATTAGTCTGTCACAAACCCCATTTATCTCTAAGAAGAATGTCCCAAAGTATATTTTTCTTTCTATTTCCATGGAAACAAACAGGGACCTGCCATACTGTCCCGTACTGTTCTATACTGTCCCATACTGTTCTATACTGTCCCATGTTGTTCTATACTGTCCCATAGTGTTCTTTCCTGCTCTATACTGTCCCGTACTGTTCTATACTGTTCTATACTGTCCCGTACTGTTCTATACTGTCCCGTACTGTTCTATACTGTTCTATACTGTCCCATACTGTTCTATACTGTCCCATGTTGTTCTATACTGTCCCATAGTGTTCTTTTCTGTTCTATACTGTCCCGTACTGTTCTATACTGTTCTATACTGTCCCACACTGTTCTATACTGTCCCGTACTGTTCTATACTGTCACGTAGTGTTCTATACTGTCCCATATTGTCCCATACTTTTCTGTACTGTCCTGTACTGCTCTATACTGTCCCGTACTGTTCTATACTGTTCTATACTGTCCCGTACTGTTCTATACTGTTCTATACTGTCCCGTACTGTTCTATACTGTTCTATACTGTCCCATATTGTCCCATACTTTTCTATACTGTCCCATACTGTCCCGTAGTGTCCCGTAGTGTCCCATAGTGTTCTTTCCTGCTCTATACTGTCCCGTACTGTTCTATACTGTTCTATACTGTCCTGTACTGTCCCATATTGTTCCATTCTGTCCCACACTGTTCTATACTGTCCCATATTGTCCCATACTATCCCGTACTGTTCCATACTGTTCTTTCCTGCTCTATACTGTCCCATACTGTTCTATACTGTCCCATAGTGTCCCATACTGTTCTATACTGTCCCATAGTGTCCCATACTGTTCTATACTGTCCCATACTGTCCCGTAGTGTCCCATAGTGTTCTTTTCTGTTCCATACTGTCCCATAGTGTCCCGTAGTGTTCTTTTCTGTTCTATACTGTCCCGTACTGTTCTATACTGTCCCACACTCTTCTATACTGTCCCATACTGTCCCATATTGTCCCATATTGTCCCATACGGTCCCGTACTGTTCCATACTTTTGCTGCTCTGCTTTTTCAATGGCCGTTAGCGTTAGCCACCTAGCATCGCACATTAAAAACCAGGGCTGTTCTGTGAGTGGACGATTCGACACCAGAGCCTCATTAAAAACACGATCACGCCGTCGCTGTTCTCCAGTTTATTGATGTAGCTATTAGCACAGAAATTAGCATAGATGCTAACAACCACATAATTCAGCATGTCTTAAATTCAGCTGTGGAAGAAGTACTCAGTTTTGTTAAGTAAAAATACAAAAAATAAAAGAATCACTTGAAAAAAAATCTACTTAAGTAAAAGTATTAAAGTACTCGTTTAGAAATATACTTAAAGAATCAACCGTTTTTTCGATCTGGTGATCTGGTGTGTGATCCGTGTGTGTGATCCGTGTGTGTGATCCGTGTGTGTGATCCGTGTGTGTGTGATCCGTGTGTGTGATCCGTGTGTGTGATCCGTTGTGTGTGATCCGTGTGTGATCCGTGTGTGTGTGATCCGTGTGTGATCCGTGTGTGTGTGATCCGTGTGTGTGATCCGTGTGTGTGTGATCCGTGTGTGTGATCCGTGTGTGTGATCCGTGTGTGTGATCCGTGTGTGTGTGATCCGTGTGTGATCTGTGTGTGTGATCCGTGTGTGATCCGTGTGTGTGATCCGTGTGTGTGATCCGTGTGTGTGATCGGTGTGTGTGATCCGTGTGTGATCCGTGTGTGATCCGTGTGTGATCCGTGTGTGATCCGTGTGTGTGATCCGTGTGATCCGTGTCCGTGTGTGTGATCCGTGTGTGTGATCCGTGTGTGATGTGTGATCCGTGTGTGTGATCCGTGTGTGTGATCCGTGTGTGTGATCCGTGTGTGTGATCCGTGTGTGTGTGTGTGATCCGTGTGTGATCCGTGTGTGTGATCCGTGTGTGTGATCCGTGTGTGTGATCGTGTGTGATCCGTGTGTGATCCGTGTGTGATCCGTGTGTGATCCGTGTGTGTGTGTGTGATCCGTGTGTGTGATCCGTGTGTGATCCGTGTGTGTGATCCGTGTGTGTGATCCGTGTGTGATCCGTGTGTGAGGGTCATGTTTCTGAGGCGTCCCTGCAGTTGTAATCTGAGCTGACATGTGCTGAGCCTGCATCCTGTTAAAGCTCCCACAATGCACCACGCCAGTACCCCCTGCTTTCTCTCCACCTCCCTCCCTCCCTCTCTCCACCTCCCTCCCTCTCTCCACCTCCCCCTGCTTTCTCTCCACCTCTCCATCATCACTCCACCCCCCGTTTCCTGCTCTTCGTTCTTTCTCTCAAGTGGTAAACCTGGAAATGCACCAAGTCTCCAAGTTCCTGTACCTCCACCGAGCTGTGATCAGTCCAACATATCGAGATGCTAATTTTGAAGCTAGCAGCTATTGTTTTTAGCTTCACTTTAACTGTTACACTCCTCATTTTCATTATTAAAGCTCCTATATTATGCAAAGTGTACTCTTTTAGCTTTAAGTCGTGTTCTAACACTGTTTCCTCCTCAAAAACAAACCTGGACTTGTGTTTTGTTGTTTGAGTAACACTTTATTATTAGTCTGTCACATCTCCAAACCTCAAAATGCTCTGTTCCACCTTGTGATGTCATCAAGTGGTAGTTTTTAAGTTAACATCTCCTTTTACCTTTAGTTTTGTAGAGATAAGTGGCAATTCCAGGTCTGAAATTATCCAAATTATACTAGAAATGAAGGTGTGTGGAGTTTAAAAACACAGTGTAGCACTTTCTGTATCACCACTTGATGACATCACAAGGTGGAACAGAGTGTTTTCAGTTTGAGAAAAGAACTCAGCCTAAATCTGCAGAGTTTGTTTGTGCTAAACGTGTGAATGAATGAAACAAAAAAAACACAAAGTCCAGGTTTGTGACGAGGAAAACGAGATTAGAACAGATCAGAAAAAACAGCGTCATACGAGCCCTTTAAAGCTTCACTTTGTAACTTTTATGATGGAGAATCTGCCTCCTGCTTGTCTCCATGAAGATGTCAATGCTTTGTCTGGAATGTTCCACGATATGGCATTAAATTACAGGTCACAAGTGTGGAGTCTCTGCCCAGTGTGTAACTTTTTGAGCAATAAAAGACGTGTAAGTTAATAAATACGACATGGATAATGCTGTGGAACATCCCCGTCTAGAATAGAAAAGTTACGAAGTGTACCTTTAAATTCAGGGAGTGGGATTTGCACCACCAAACTTCAGATCAGTGGACAAACGCTCTACTGTGCTACGAGCTATGAATGAATTTGACTTATCGTGTAAATATTATGTAAGATTACAGTTGTTTCTACTCACAGTAATGATATAAGTTGATTTAACTGTTGTTAGATTTGCACTTTGCGTTTTTATCGATTCTCGTGACACACTTTGTGACTGTGGCCTGTGAAAAACGCTGCACAGATAAACTTTCCTGACTTAACTTTAGACTAACCGTGAGTGTAAAATGATTGACACGTTGACCTCTCTGCGGCAGCCTGCTCTACGTTCTCCAGGGAGGACTGGCTCAGCAGCAGTGGAGAGTGTCCGAGTTACTCCATCGTCTGCTCGTTTACCTGGAGCCCAAACTCACCCAGGTGTACAAGGACGTGAGGGAGCGGATCGGCAGGTAACGCACACACTCCCACTCTGTGCCGCACTTAAAATCATAGAGAGTAGTGTTACAAGCAAGATTAGCCTGTCGTTTTGTGGAGGGAAGGTGGTTTTTGTCCGACTCTACAATATTCTCAGCTCAGATATTGAACAATTGGCTGGTGTCTCATCACATTTCAACTTTTATTTATACAGGGCGGCCCAAAAGTCACTGACACTTTTAAATCTTCAGTAGCTCCTTTAATTCTTAAGTTAAACTCACCAAATTTTAGCAGTAGATAAACTGAAACTTCCCAGATTTTTGGAAATACAAACGGTTATAATTGTTCACTTACACTTGAACTTATCACGATTTAAACAAGAGGAAGTAAGGCTCTTATTTGATCGTTGATATTACATTTTAAGTCGTTTATCGTCTGGGGTTTATTTTATTAGAACACCTTTTCTTTAAGATAGCCCCACAGGAAGAAATCAGGACGAGTCAGGTCTGTGGAGATCACATACTGCCCCCTGTCTGTGAAAAACACTTATTATTCCTTTAATGGCATTTACTCTTGGGGCATCTCTGGTATTAAAATGTGGACGGTAACACCGCTGGGTTTGTGAATTTGACCCATGTGACTCAAAGTCCCTCTGTACAATGAGGGTTCGTTCCTCGGTGCTGGATTTGCTCAGATTAATGTCGGAAGAGTCGTTCTAAATGCTCAGAAAAAATTAAAGAGAAATATGTAGAAACAAAAGAGTTATGAGTTTTTTTCAGCTGTCAGTGACTTTTGGGCCACTCTGTACAAAGTTGTTCTGTCGAAAAGTAACAGCTACATGACACGTCTGGATCCTTTTTGTCTTATTTTCTTATATTGTCTCATATTTTAAAGAAATAAATGATGTTTCAGTCTCTGCTCCAGTAAATTATGGCTGATAAACTCGATCGAGACGATATTTTTGGGCTGATATATACGACTTATTTGGATTATTTTCACCAAATTCCCCCACAGCCCTGTTTTTCCACAAACATTAGAGCTGTGGTCATGTTTTGTGCCGTTCTCTTCATTTTAAACTGTTAATATAAAGCTTCGTGTGCATTTTCTAAGCCAAACTAAACATCGGCTTGTCCTGGAGATGTAAGCCGATATCCCATAAGCTAAAAGGGCCAAATATCGGCCAAACGATATGTCTGCCTCTGGTCCAGACTCAGGTGCAGGACATGAGGGTTCACGTTGGCAGGTATCAGACTCTCGCTGTCTCATCCACTTTGGTCTAATCACGTCCAAATGGGCTAATCTCATCAGGCCAATTTCTGTGTTTACAGTCTCAGAGCGACAGCTGTAATACTTCCGCTCACCTGCCTTCGAATCGGAAAGACATTACAATTTAGCTCGGGTTTGTAGAACTGGCCTTGTTGATTTTTTTCCCAATGCTTTTTTATGAGAAGGTCAAGGCACAATGGGGAAAAATTAAATACACATTAAGAAGATGTACATACAGATTTTTCCCAGGTGTGGCAATGTTTTATCTCCTATTTCACACAGTTGCAGGTGATATGAATGTGCCAGGACTTGGCTATTGTGATGTCTGTAATATTTGTGAATACTTAGTCGGTGGTGTGTGCTCTGTATGTTGGGCTGAGATGGGGATGTTCATTTTAATTTAAATTTTTGTATTTTATTTTATTTTAGTGTAATTTTATTTTATTTTAATTTATTTATTTATTTATTTATTTATTTATTTTTTTATTTATTTTTTTTTTTTTTTTACAGGGTGGGTGATATTTCTATATCTATACGCTCGTATTTTGTAAAATTCTTCCTTGTGTGTTTAAAAAAAAACAGGTACAACTAAACTGTATATTTCAATGTAATCTGTCTTTCTATTGGTTTTCCTAAAAAAGAGGGGAAAAAAACAATGACTGTCAATGTCTCCCCCAGCCCCTGACACCTCTATAGACTGGGGGTGTCCAAACTATGGCCTGTGGGCCAAATGCGGCCCTCAGACCAGTTTTTATTGGCCCTCAGACCTCCTTTTAACAGCAAATTAAACTATTTCTACCACTTTTACCTCAAAAACATAACATCACAGTATGATACAGAGCTAAAATAAATGTGTTTCATCCTTATTAACACAGCGTCTCTGTCAAAGCTGTGTTTAAAGCACCGCACTGATCACCGCTTAAACTTCGCTCATTGATTCTGCAGAAATCTGATGTTTTTCAGCCTCTGTGATATGTCTTTCTTTTATTTGTTCGATGCAGTGGACCATGCCTGTCCCTGATTGGCTAATCCACCCGTCAATCACTCCCATCTGAGAACAGGGAGACTCACCACGGACCAGACTTCAGAAAGTAAAGAAGTGTGTGTTCTGAAGTCGTGTTTTATCAGTTACAAAGTTGAACAAAAATAAGATGGAATCGATCAGTGAGATGTGATTCATTTTATTACCATTCTGCGCATCGTTAAATATCCATCTCTCCAAATTTGCTGATTGGTTCGATCGTTACATGGTCCAATCACTGTTGAATTTGACTCATTTTCGCCCAAACGCTGCTACCAGTTTGTGAAGTGACGTGAAAAGTGTCTGGAAAAGTACTACCTCCACCTAAGGCATTTTTCAGGTCAACAAAACCCTCACTAACACTGACCCTCGCATGTCTCTCCTCCTCTCTCTCTCTCCTCTCCCTCTTCCTCTCCACCTTCTCCTAGTTCCTCCTCTCCAGTCCTGACCTACATCTTCATGATAGACGTCGCTCTGCCCCACACACGCCCCACCTCCTCCCCCCACGTGGCGGAGTTTGTCGCCCGGGTCCTGGACAGGCTCAAGCCGCTCACGTCCGAACCCGAAATCCACAACCACGTCCACGAAGAAGGCCCCCAGGGGAGCAACGACGAGCGAACCCAAGCTGTCAAACTGCTGAAGACGGGTGGGTCTGCAGACGCAAGCGATTCACCACGAGCTGCGGAGTAGTGCGACTGTAAAGGGCATCTGAGGACGAAGCTGCGGCCTATTAATTATAGACACGGGCTGTTTATATATTCACAGTTTGTTATCGCGAAAAGAAGGTGGAATTCTGTAATCTGGACAAAGGTTTGGAGAGAAAACATTTCGCCAAACATCCAAGTAGTGGAGTCACGATAGTAAAATGTCAAAGTTGAGTCTAAAACTAAGATAAAGTCCCAACAACCGATTAAAATTCAAAGACTACCCATTTATTTTGATGCCTAGAATAGTTTTTATGCCTCTTTCTAAACACAAAAGAGTCTCTGGTGAAGTGCAGAGATGGGACAATAAGCAAAAATATCGTTTATCGTGATAAAAGGGGGGCACAATAATCGTTCGTGGGACATTTTATATAATCGTGATAATCGCCAACGAAGTTAATCTCTGTTATTTCTCCAGAATGTGCAGAAAAAGCTGCTTATCCACAGGGGAGTCGACAGGGGGGACAAAGTGGTCTGTTGTCCCGGGCCCCAGAGTCTTAGGGGGCCCAGAATTGTGAGGCTTCTTGACCCGGGCCCCCAAATTTCTGTGGACGGCCCTGATCATTCATAATATTCTCCACTAGATTGTAACAAAATACAATTGTATAAAAGTTGTTTAAACACGGAACGTATTAATAACATAAAAGTGATAATTATTCGTATCCAGACGTTTTTTTAATCGTGATATAATCCTTAAACTTAATTATTTTGGCCGTGATAATCGTGACACAAAATTTCAGTATCAATATTTCAGAGATAAAACTGAACAGGAAGTAGTGACGCCAACAGTGACGTCAGAACCAAAATCACAAAGAAAATACATAAAAAACACACTTTTGAGACGATAGAGTAATTATCAACCCCAAAACTATAGTACTAAAAGTAACATTGGTCTTACATTAGTTTTAATAAAGTTCAAGATCATCCTAAAACTCTTCAGGAAAGGTTCTGTTTGTGTCTTTTTAGTTCTGATACTTATTCAAATGAGTATTATGTTATATGAGTATAATTTTAATTCTAGTTTTAGTATCAGTTACTGTCTGACTTTAGATGTTTTTACAACCCACATCCAAGTATCTTCTTAGGGTTCTGACGCATTTCTACTGCCGTTAAGTAGTTTAAAAAATGACTTGGTGGCAGTTCACACCTTAGGGCGACTCAGTGGAGGTAAGAAACCACACTCCTTATTTGTATAAACAGCTAGGGTGTGTTTGGACCTGACCAGGGATTACACCATAGACTCTTTATATAAATGGACGTAGCTAACCTGTTAGCCGCCGCATTCCAAACAGGAAGTGATCATGTGCGAACTTCCGGCTCCATCGACTCTGGCTCCATTTCACTTTCTATTGAAAAACTGTGTCTCTCTCTCTCTGTCTCTGCTGCTGTCAGACTCATTTTGGTCTTAAATGTTCGATTTTGAGTTTTTGTTGTTTTTGGTTATTTTGAATTTATTAAATTTTTGGTTATTTTGAGTTTTGAGTATTTTTAATTTTTTTTTCCATTTTTTTTTTTTTTTTTTTTTTTTTTAGTTATTTTGAGTTTGTTTTTTTTTGTTTTTTTAGGTCTCTTCTTTTTTAATTATTATTTTTTGTATTTATTTTTCTATTTAACTGTCCCCTCTCTCAGACTCATGTTGGTCTTAAATGTTCGTATTAACCCTCTACATGATCCTGGGGTTTTTATTTCACGTCTGTGTCTGTAAATCAACATATGAACATTAAAAACGGACACATCAGGTCCTTTTTTCCCCGACGTCGCTCCTGTTAGCGTTAGCAACAGGTTTGATTGACAGCGTTGCTAAGCACCTGCTCCCTGTTAAACCAGCCGTGTGGGCGGGAAGGGGCGTTACCTTCAACAGCCTCGCTCTGGATTGGCTCTTTGGTTGCTATGATACTCGCCATCAGGAACTTTGCTCCAAATTCGCCGCTATAACCGCTCCAGCCTTGATGAGCTTCATGTGGAGCTGAAGCTGTGGGTGACGTCACACTCACTCAGTCACTTCTTTATACAGACTATGGATTACACAGATATATAAAACGTATTATTCCTTACTATTAATTTGAAGTAAAGTATGAAGTTAACTAACAGTAACTGGGACTAAACTGGATCAAACCAAAACTAGGACACGTCTAATAGTTCAAAATCAAAAATGAAGAACAGAACAGATTAAATACATTAGCTAAGCCCATTTTAATCCAGTACAATTCACAATTCAAGGTTGAATTTCCAGAGGTCTAAAAATACCCACCTCTGAATCACTGTTTGAAGAGCGCCTCAAATATTGACATTTTCATGGGTCACAAATTACCCATTAAATTAGTCCGAGGAGCAGCGAGGTGCATCCACAAAATGTCTGCTGCTGTTTTTAAGGCCGACTTAATGGTTAATGCCCCAATCTCTTATTAGTCACTTTGAATATAGGCCATGACCTGTGATGGGCCGTTTGGTCTGAGCAGCGGAGCAGAACGACGTCGTGTGTGAGCCACGGGGCGTCTCACGGCTCCGACAAGTCAAATTCAACTTAAAGATGGAGTATTGTGCTACACTGACAGTCTGGAGCTTTCTGCCATGTCCAAACGTTTATCCCCTCATTAAAAAAACATGCCTGAAGAAGTTTTAGATCATCATAGGTCATCCACGCGTGTTTAAGTAATCTAGTGATCTCTCCTGGGCTGTATTCAAACACAAACTAAAAAAAAAAGTCAAAATAACTCAAAAAATAAACTCAAAATAACAATAAATAAATAAACTCAATATAACAAAAATAAAATAAAAACAAAATTTTAAAAATGACAAAAACTTAAAACAACTCAAAAAATAAACTCAAAATAACAATAAATAAATAAACTCAAGATAACAAAAATAAAATAAACAAAATTTAAAAAAAATAACAAAAACTTAAAACAACTAAAAAAAAACCCCTCAAAAAAACAATAAATAAACTCAAGATAACAAAAAATTTAAATAAACAAAAATAAAATTTAAAAAATTACAAAAACTTAAAACAACTCAAAATAAATGAAGAAAATAAACAAAATATAATAATAAACTCAAAATAACAATAAATAAATAAATAAAAACTCAAAATAATTAATAAACAAAAAAATGAACCCAGGATCATGTAGAGGGTTAATATGAACATTTAAGACCAAAATGAGTCTGACAGCAGCAGGTACAGAGAGGAGATACAGCTTTTACATAGAAAGTGAATTGGAGCCAGAGTCAATGGAGCAGGAAGTGCGCACATGATCACTTCCTGTTTGGAACGTGACCGCTAGCAGGTTAGCTACATCATTTACATATATATATTGTCTAAATCATGATACAAAACGATGCACTACAACTTCACAAACCTGACACGATGTGCTGTAGTTACATTAGCGAAAAGCAGCTCTGAACGAGGACTACGATAACGCCATAGAAAAACATATAAAACTCCAAATATGTCGTCTTTGATAATACTTTTGCCTTTTTTTTTCTACAACTAGCTTAAAAATCACTCGTCTTTTCTTCAACATCGTATCACACTAATAATTCCCATTTTACATTTGCACATCCTGTTTGATTCATTTTACAAACGGCATAAATAGCTTCTCCCTGGACTATCTCTCTTAATTAGTTTGTTATCACAGCTCAGGAAATAATAATTAATTCACGGACATTTGAAACGTGGCTCTCTCAGACTCTCTGTGTTTCATGAGCCGACGTTACAGGCGTCATTTTTCGAACATTGTGGTTCTTGGCGCGCTCACCTTCGCCATCTGCTCCCGTGTCATTAGCATGTTCATACACCGTTAGGTCTCTCCCAGGCGGACGCAAATGTACGGATTTAATCTCTGTACTTAACATAAACACTTAATACAGACGCCATCTTCGCCATTACACTTTACGTTATGTAGATAAATGTGGAGCTGTGAAATTACCCATGTCATTAGACGCTAGATTAAGATAAATCACGTTTTTCCAGCAAGGTCACAGAGCCAATATTTGTTTTTATTCCTTATGATTAAAATGTGTGTGTGTATGTGTTTGTGTGTGTGTGTGGTGGGTGTGTGTATGCATGTGTGGTGTGTGTGTGGTGTGTATTTGCAGTTTTGAAATGGTTGATGGCGAGCGCAGGCCGAACCTTTACCACTCCGGTTCAACAACAGCTGCAGCTCCTGCCGCTGCTTTTCAAGGTAACACACACATATACACACGGAAACACACATACGCACACACACACACACACACACACTGCACAGGTCCCAGCACAGCAACAATATTACCCACTCAATCTTACTTGGCCATTAAACTCAATTTCTCTCTTCATTTACTCAAAATGGTTGTGTGGCTGCGTGTTTCTTGTCCTCCCTCTCCCTCTCTCTCTCCCTCTCTCTTTCTCTCCATCCTTCTGTTTCCCTCCCTCCTGTTTTCTTCCTCTCCTTCTCTCTCCTCGTCGCCTTATTTTCTCTCCCGGTCTGTTTGCCTTCATCTCTTTCCCTCTCTCTCTCCCTCTTCCCTCTCTCCTCTATCCTCCCTCCTTCTGCCTTTCTCTCTACACCCCTCCCCACCACCTCTCTCTCCCCACTGTCCACCTCTCCTATCCTCTTTCTCCCCTCTCTCTCTCCCACCATTTTTTGCTCTTCTACCTCCCTCCCCTCTCCTGCTCTCTCCTGCTCTCCCTAACTCTCTCCTCTCTCCCCTATCCCTCTCTATCTCTTCTTCCTCTCCCTGCGCCTCCTCCTCCTCTCTCTTTCTCTCTCTCTCCCTCGCCGTCCCTTCCCTCTCTCCTCCCTCTCTCTCCCTTTGTCTCCATCCCCCCCTGCTCGCCCCTTCTCCCTTCTATCTCCTCCTCCTTCCCTTCTTTCTCTCTCTCCCCTCTCCTTCCCTCCCTCTCTCCTTCTCTCCTTCCCTTCTCCCTCCTCTCCTTCTCTCCTTCCTTCTTCCCTCCTCTTCTCCGCTTCCTCTCTCTCTTCTCTCCTTCTCTCCTTCTCCCTTCATCCCTCCCTCTCTCTCCCCTTCTCCTCTTCCTTCTCTCTCTCACTCCTCCTTCCTTTCTTCTCTCCTCCTTCCTCCCCCCTTTCTCTCCCTCTCCTCCTCCTTCCACCCCTCCTCCCTCTCACCTCCCCCTCTCTCCCTCCCTCCTCCCCTCTCTCCTCCCTCTCTCCCTCTCTCTCCCCTCTCCTCTCCTCTCCCTCTCTCTCTCCTCCCCTCCTCCTCTCCCCTGATCCTCTCTCCCCCCTCTTCTCCCTCTCCTCCCCCTCCCTCCCCTCTCTCTCCCCCTCTCCTCTCCTCGCCCTCCTCTCTCCCTCCCCTCTCTCTATCTCCCTCTCCCTCCCTCTCCCTCTCTTCCCCTCTCCCTCCTCTCCTCTCCTCCCTCCCCTCTCTCTCCCCCTCTCTCTTCTTCCTCCTCCCTCTCTCCTCTCCCCCCTCTCTCCCCCGCTCACCCCCCCCCCCCCCCCCCCCCCTCCCTCTCTCCTCCCTCTGTCTCTCCCCTCCCCCCCCCCCCCCCCCCCCCCTCTCCCTCTCTCTGCAGATTGCCCCGGTGGAGATAGATGACAGTTATGATGAGATGAAGCAGGACGCTCGCACGTGTCTGTCTCTGATGTCTCAGGGGCTGCTGTACCCGGAGCACGTCCCGTTGGTTTTGGCGGCGCTGGAGGAGGTAACAAACGCACCTTCTAACACGTTTACAGTTATGCACGCGCACGTCTGCGGCCCCACCCGACAAACGAGAGGCGCTTTAACCTTTTACAGAGCCTACTTTTAAAATACATTTCATTTTGTCATGTAAAATCGACACTAGATACTTAACGACGAGATACAATATCAGCAAATACAGCCTTATGTTTGAAAAATAACCCACAATAAGCAAAATCCGCAAATTAATCAGTGAATTATTATGTTTCTTGTCTGTAAAACCCCTCACCACACACTTTATACACTTTTCTCACACAGACATTAACATTTTCTCACATTTCTCTCTCATTTAAACTCTCAAAGTTCATCGCAATGGTCTACAGTCCCTCAGCCAATCAGGACGCAGAACACAATGCTCTACAGTCTTTTAGCCAATCAGGACGCAGAACACAATGGTCTACAGTCTCTTAGCCAATCAGGACGCAGAACACAGTGGTCTGCAGTCTTTTAGCCAATCAGGACGCAGAACACAATGCACTCTGTAAAAAAAAAAAAAAGCATATAAAATTGCACTAAAAGAAATCTGCGAAACAGCGAGCCGGAAGTAGATGTCTGTCGTGCTGGTACAAGTCTAGAGCGCCCCCGTGTGGTCGTCAGTGTGACAATAACGAACATGTGAAACTATGAAACTATATGCTTAATAATTTCTTATATAAGTCACACTGCAGGACAAACTATGAAAAAAGTGACACTTATAGTCCAGAAAATATGGTATAAAAACACAGCGCTAACGTTGTAGCTAACACCCGTAAACTTTTAGCGTTTGAGAGTTTGGAAAAGTCTATGAATGTAAAAAATAGATGTTTTTTTTTACCCAGAAGTCTCAACCGACCGAGCTCCATTCTCACCTGTTACTGTGGGAATAAATAAGTAAATAAATGTGTTTTTGTTTTCTGTTTTTCCAAATCCTCAAAGGAAAAGCGCTAGCATTGTCACGTCCTCGTAGCACTTTATGTAGAGTGCCACTTCTGCCGCTGCTCTCTGTGAAAGTCATGAACAATGTGTTATCTTAAGCCCCATTCGCACTGGATTTAATTCTCCAGAGGAAGTGGGGTAATTTTTATATTTCCTGCCCCTCGCTCCGGTTTAATCCATTTGGGAGCTCGTACGTGGACAGTTTTTTACCTCTCTCCCAATAAGAATTAGGTCTTCTACAATTCAGTTGCTTTGGGGTGTTTCCTTCATGCAGCGTTTTTCCAAAAAGTAAAATAAAATACTTCTTTAAGGTCCTGTATTACGCAAAATGGACTCGGTTCCCTCCTCAAAAACAGACCTGGAGTTGTGTTTTATTGTTTGAGTCACACTTTATTATTAGTCTGTAACATCTCCAAAGCTCAAAACACTCTGTTCCACCTTGTGATGTCATCAAGTGGTAGTTTTCAACAGGTTTTAACAGCGACTTTTACCTTTAGCTCAGGAGACAGTAGTTGAAATGATTCTACTGAAGGTGTGAGGAGTTTTAAAACACAGCGGAGCACTTCCTGTATTACCCCATGATGACATCACAAGGTGGAACAGAGTGTTTTGAGTTTGAGAGAAGTCCTGGTCCTTTAGTCCTGGTTTAATCTCGGTTTAGTCCTGGTTTAGTTCCGGTTTAGTCCTGGTTTAGTCTTGGTTTAATCTCGGTTTAGTCCTGGTTTAGACCTGGTTTAGTTCGGGTTTAGTCCCGGTTTAGTCTCGGATTAGTCCTGGATTAGTCCCGGTTTAGTCTGGGTTTAGTCCGGGTTTAGTCCGGGTTTAGTCCCGGTTTAGTCCCAGTTTAGTCCCGGTTTATGTCCGGGTTTAGTCCCGGTTTAATCCCGGTTTAGCCTCGGTTTATTCTCGGTTTAGTCCGGGTTTAGTCCCGGTTTAGTCCCGGTTTAGTCCCGGTTTAGTCCCGGTTTAGCCTCGGTTTATTCTCGGTTTAGTCCGGGTTTAGTCCCGGTTTAGTCCCGGTTTAGCCTCGGTTTATTCTCGGTTTAGTCCGGGGTTAGTCCCGGTTTAGTCCCGGTTTAGTCCCGGTTTAGTCCCGGTTTAGTCCCGGTTTAGTCCCGGTTTAGTCCGGGTTTAGTCCGTGTTTAGTCTCGGTTTAGTCCCGGTTTAGTCTTGGTTTAGTCCCGGTTTAGTCCTGGTTTAGCCGCTCCTGTTAGCGTTAGCAACAGGTTTGATTGACAGCTAGCTAAACGTCCGCTCTCTGTTAAACCAGTGGTGTGGGCTGAAGGGGCGTTACCTGCCACAGCCTCGCTCCTGATTGGCTCTTTGGTTGCTATGATACTCTACACCTGCTCTGGCCTTGACGAGCTTCATTCGACTGAAGGCTGTGGTGACGTCACTCACTCTCTCACGTCTTTACTCAGTGAAGGACCCTGAGGTTTGAGGAGCGTTTGGGGAAAAAGGAGATTTGTGGATCGGTTTTACAAATGAATATGACATAAAAGTAAAACTGAACAGACTCTGAAGCTGGTTTCCTCGTGTCTCCTCCTCGTTAAACCTGTTCTGTTCCTCTGTTAAACAATCCTCAGACAAAAGCACAAATGTACAGAAGGAAACACTGTCAGTGGAGTTTTTCTGGTGCAGGGATGAGGTTAATTCGCTCTTCAAACTCCTCACAGATGTTGCGTTTACACCTCGGCTCCTCGGGCGATTATACTGCGTTTTCTTCGGGAGGATGTGTTTAGATGCAGGTGCGCTGTCTGCTTCGCCATATCCTCGTCTCTTTTGAAATATGAAAATAGCGAGGACCAAGAGGAGATTAAACAGATGCAGAAAAGTGTCTGACGTGGGAGACTTCAGTTAAATCGGGCTATACATGACACAAAACTGACTCTCATGAGGTTTAAATCATGTTCTAACACTGTTCCCTCCTCAAAAACAGACCTGGAGTTGTGTTTTTGTTTGAGTAACACTTTATTATTAGTCTGTCACATCTCCAAACCTCAAAACGCTCTGTTCCACCTTGTGATGTCATCAAGTGGTAGTTTTTTTCCAAGTTAACAGCTCCTTTTACCTTTAGTTCAATCGAGAAAAGTGGCAACTCCGGCGCTGAAATGATCCAAATGATTCTAGAAATGAAGGTGTGTGGAGTTTAAAAACACAGTGGAGCACTTCCTGTATCGCCACACGATGACATCACAAGGTGGAACAGAGTGTTTTCAGTTTGACAGAAGAACTCGACACAACTCCAGGTCGGTTTGTGACGAGGAAACATTAGAACAGATCAGAAAACAGTGTAATATGAGCCGTTATTAAAGCATGAACAGGTCGTTTATTAAGAAGAATTAATGCTTAGTTACTACTTAATACATGGATTTATATAAATACTAAGAATATGTGAAATTACAGAAGATGCTACGAGCTGCTACAGGCGACAGTAGCTCAGCTGGTGGAGCAGATCGTTTGTCCGCTGATCTGAAGGTCGACTGTGTGAATCCAGCTCCCACAGATGATCACTGCCGTCGTGTCCTTGGGCAAGACACTTAACCCCCATTAAAGCTTCACTCCGGGACTTTCTCGTGGAGCGTCTGCCACCTGCTTTACTCCATGGAAATGCTGTGACTTTGCCTGGAATATTACAGTGTTTTGTTTCATTCTTACATGTTTAACACACACAAACCTGCAGATTTAGGCTGAGTTCTTCTCTCAAACTGAAAACACTCTGTTCCACCTTGTGATGTCATCGTGTGGTGATACAGGAAGTGCTCCAGTGTGTTTTTAAACTCCACACACCTTCATTTCTAACATTTGGATCATTTCAGACCTGGAAATTGCCATTTATCTCCAGAACTAAAGGTAAAAGGAGCTGTTAAAACCTGTTAAACTACCACTTGATGACATCACAAGGTGGAACAGAGCGTTTTGAGCTTTGGAGATGTTACTCAAACATGTGTGAATGAAAAAAAACACAACTCCAGGTCTGTTTTTGAGGAGGAAATGGCATTAAAACCTGACTTAAAGCTCATAAAACTCAATTTTGCGTAACATAAGACCTTAAAGTCGTTCTATCAGTAAAATAACATTCATAAAATCGTCATTCTGAGTTTTACAAAAGCAAAAACAGAACTTTTCCTGGACATATTAGAAACTAAGAATACAATTTTCACAGTACATTCAGCTATTAAGCCCCAAATTTTGTAAATGGACTTGAACATGTGCAGATTGTGCTTAGGAAACGTAGAAAAACTAAGAAAATGGCTCCGTGGGAACTCAGCTGTGTAATTCTGCCCAAATGATGGAAACATAATGTGTCTCGACTTTAGCTCGACAGAAACGACTAAATGGAAAAAGTCTGTGTTTCATCCTAAAAAGATTTAATTTCATTTATGCAGGAGCACATTAGAGTTTTATGTGGGAAATCTGCAGAATCTGTTTTACTTTATACTATTTCTAACATTTACGTTAAGTTCTTGTCTGGTCGTTAGGGACATCTGTGCATGGGTGACATTGGTCTTATTCATAGTCTGTGTAAAGAAGTGACTGAGTGAGACGTCACCACAGCTTCAGCTAAACTTAAAATAAAAACAAACAAAAAAAAACAAAACTCAAAATAACGTTAAAAAAACAAACAAAAAAAAAAAAAAAACTAAACCAAAACAAAAACTAAACTCAAAATGATTCAAAAAAAACCCACAAAAACTTAAAATAACAAAAAATAAACTCAAGATAACAAAAAATAAATAAACTCAAAATAACTAAAAAAAAAAGAAAAAAAAAAACCCTCAAAATAATTTAAAAAACAAAACAACAAAAACTCAAAATAACTCAAAAAGAAAAAAATAAACTAAGAATAACTAAAAAAAAATTTAAATGAACTCAATAACTCAAAAAAATTAAGAAAATAAAGTAGTAAAATGTATAAATAATCTCAAGACAACAAAAAAACGTAAAAAAAATAAAAAATAACAAAAAAAATAAAAATAACTAAACAAAAAGGAACCTAGGATTATGTAGAACGCGTTAATCCGAACATTTAAAACCAAAATGACGAGTCTGACAGCAACAGTTACAGAGAGAGGGGACACAGTTTATCAATAGAAAGTGAATTGGAGCCGGAAGCGCTCATGCTCACTTCCTGTTTGAAACGCAGTGGCTAGCAGGTTAGCTCTGTCCATTTGTCTTTACAGTCTATGGTCCAACATGCTCCAGATTCTCCGCTGTACCTGCTCTCGCCTCAGTGAGCTTCATGTGGGGACGTCACTCACTCAGTCACTTCTTGGGGCATTAAAGTTGTTCATAAAAGGTTGATGAGTGAAATATCGGAGGTTATATTTCATACATGTTTGTGCACTTTACTTTTACACATTAGACGTAGTGTGAAGCTGTTTCCTTGTGTGTTTTGTTCATTAGCAGCTCTGTAGATTTAAAATACAAAGACAAACCAAACACATCTGCACTGGTCCATTTAAAACATTAAAAACAGGAGCAGATGTGATTCTAACTGTTTATCACCGGATTATTAAAGTGCGTTAGTGGCTCCAGTCTGTCCACTTTTGCTCGTTCTTAAATGTTTTCTCTTCCTGTTGCAGATGGCAGTGAACCGGTCGTGGCACGCTCGCTTCTCCGTCCTCACGTACCTCCAGATCATGGTCTTTTATAACCTGTTCACGCTGCTCAGCCTCCCCGAAGAAGTGCTCCGCCTCAAGGCTCTGGTCATGCAGCTGCTCCTGGACGAACAGCTCGAGGTAAGAAACAGTTAAAATGTGTCTCATCTCTGCCTCTGTGGATCATAATTTACACATTTTAAATCACAAAATTAATCTAAAACCACTGATTAAAACAAACAAATCCACTGAGTTCAAGTTAGAAAACTGTGGTGTCCAGTGGAGCTGGCGTCGCCGTGAAAGTCATGACAGTAAAGAGTCGTGTAGCTGTAGCGCCCCCTATGGACAGAGCACCTCACACTACAGCAGCACGTTTTTACATTTGGACCAAAAGACAAGAGAGGCGACGAGAACGAGGAGGTGAGGAGATGAGGAGATGAGAATGAGGAGACGAGAGAGGAAATGAGAACGAGGAGGTGAGGAGATGAGAATGAGGAGACGAGAGGAAACGAGAGAGGAGGTGAGAACGAGGAGATGAGAATGAGTGACGAGAGAGGAGACGAGGAGATGAGAGAGAAGACAAGGATGAGGAGACGAGGCTGGAGACGAGGACACAAAAGAGGAGAAGAACAAGGAGACGAGGCTGGAGGCGAGAGAGGAGACGAGGACACAAAAGAGGAGGAGAACAAGGAGACGAGAACGAAGAGAGAAGAACGAGGAGACGAGAGTGGGTGTGTGCGTCACAGTGGGTGTGTCACAGTGGAGGTGAAAATGGGGATTTATCGACAAAATGGCGTCTTGAAAATAGTGGATTAACGATTAAACTCAAACATGAATCTCTCCAAACACAACTTAACTCAAACACAACTCAACGAGAAGAAACGACCAGAACCTGGAGAAAACCTCAGAAAAGTCCAGTTTGTAGAACACGTCTGATTTAAGGCCATATTCATTTGTTTCAGTGTTTCTGAAGTATTTGGGAAAAACTTCTAATTGTAATTTTTCTGATGAGCATTGTGATTTTGAGACTTTTCAAATACGAGTAACGATTAATATGAGGATAATTGTTAAAGCTGCTGACAGTTTATAATATTTAAATTATAATTATTCATGTGTAATATTTAAACAGCTGTTATGGGTCTGTACTTTGTTATAAGTGAAGTCAACCCTGATCTAGAAGAAACCATCGAGAAGTAGCTTTTTCTGCACATTCTGGTGACGTACTGGACTTTATCTTTGTGACGGTTTTCACGATATATAAAAAGTTGCACAAACTTATATGACGAGGAGTGATATTGTTTATTTCCCATCCCTCGCGTCCAGAAGAATCAAGACAAGACGTCACATTTGAGAACATGTCTGTGCAGATCTGAAGGTTAGATGTTTTTATGCAGAATAAAACCGCAGATTTAGTTGTTTGTGGAGGAAATGATTGTACTTGATAAACCTGCACATTCACACTGCTCTTAAAACGTGTGTGTGCTCTCAAAAAGAACTTTCAGAAGTCTTGTGTTTGTGGCGTTTGGTGGATATATTCATCTGTGGAAACCTGATTATCAATAACATTCAATAATTCATGGATCACCGTCTTGGCGTGGCACCGGGGCCGTGACCCCAGAGCTGCTGGCACGAGCCTCACACGTCGACTCGCCAAACAGCTGCAGGAAAATCTGTCGCAAACATTATTTCTCCTGGGAAATAAGTAAAGTCAAGGGTCCAAAAGTAGTTAATTTATGTTAGGACCTTTTTAGTCGAGGAGGGACAGAGACTTTATATGTGGTATAGAGGAGGAGTGACTTTATATGTGGTATAGAGGAGGAGTGACTTTATATGTGGTATAGAGGAGGAGGAGTGACTTTATATGTGGTATAGAGGAGGAGGAGTGACTTTATATGTGGTATAGAGGAGGAAGAGTGTCTTTATATGTGGTATAGAGGAGGAGGACTTTATATGTGGGTATTGACTTTATATGTGGTATAGAGGAGGAGTGACTTTATATGTGGTATAGGAGGAGTGACTTTATATGTGGTAGAGAGGAGGAGGAGTGACTTTATATGTGGTATAGAGGAGAGGAGTGAGTGACTTTATATGTGGTATAGAGAGGAGGAGGAGTGACTTTATATGTGGTAGAGAGGAGGAGTGACTTTATATGTGGTATAGAGGAGGAGGAGTGACTTTATATGTGGTATAGAGGAGGAGGAGTGACTTTATATGTGGTATAGAGGAGGAGGAGTGACTTTATATGTGGTATAGAGGAGGAGGAGTGACTTTATATGTGGTATAGAGGAGGAGGAGTGACTTTATGTGGTATAGAGGAGGAGGAGTGACTTTATATGTGGTATAGAGAGGAGTGACTTTATATGGAGGAGGAGTGTGACTTTATATGTGGTATAGAGGAGGAGGAGTGACTTATATGTGGTATAGAGAGGAGGAGGAGTGACTTTATATGTGGTATAGAGGAGGAGGAGTGACTTTTTGCACTGATTCATGTTGATTTTGACACTAGCGTTAGCATTAGCATGTGGCTAATGCCTGTGTTAAATTTATTCTGATGTATTTTTGGCAGCTCGCTCGTCATTCTTTCTAATTAAATACTTTAATTAGGCAGATTGCTCATTTGGCAACGTTTTCTGGACTTGGCAACGACAACTAAAAGAACTAAAAGTACTCTAACGCAGCTTTAATTGTCCCACCGTTTATAAACCTCCATCACCACTGTTCTTAGATTTCACGCCAGATTTAAAAATAGTTTCGTTTCTGTGTTTCGGTTCTGATTTTGCCAGGTTGCCATATGCGTTTGTGCTTGTTTTTTTTATCTTTGCTCTAAAAATAACGTGTTTATCTAGATGTATCGGCCTGTCGTGTTTTATTATTGACGCCGCAGACTCCCCGTGTCTTTATGCGACGCTGTTTCTTTATCAAACTGACGAGCGGCGGCCATTTTGGGTCGAACGGGCGTCTCACTTGTAGCGGCGCGTTCAGAAGCGTTTTTAAAGAGCTGGTTCTCATTGATTTTGGAGGCGCTGGGTAAAATCGATGAGGGTTAGAAAAGTGCTGCCGGCTTTTGTTTTGGAGGTTTTAATATTAATGTGACACCTGTTTGACTCGGTTATAACACGACGAGGAGAAAACGGTTAACAGACGATGGAAGATAAGAGAGAAAACAAAACACAACGAGTTCAGGGCAGGTCAGGCTGATTTGACATCGCAAAAGTAAAATAAAATCTGTGAACTGGGCGAAACGTTTTGGTTTCTCCTTCAGTTCTGGTCAGATCACTGCTGGACACTGCCTCATATCTGTCTGAAGGGGGCGCTGACGACACTGAAACTCAAAAACAGATTTTTTTCTGTTTGTAGGTGAGGACTTTTGAGCTACGCTAACTGTGCCTGAGTCCTACTTAGCACAGTTATAGCGGCTTCCCTTAACCTCAGCGTCGCAGGTGTGGCCAGGTGTAAAATGAAAAGACCAGACACCAGCAAGTCAAAAAAAAACTCACGTTACTTTTACTTTTATTTCCTGACTGTCCCCAGCAGGAGAACAGCTTTTTTCTTTGTAATAATCAACAGTAAAGATAAAAAACATGACCAAAGACAAGAGTAGTGGGTTTAAACTATAACAAAACATGGAATAAAACTGCTTCATTTACATTTGAATACAATAGAAAAGGAAAGAGAGTTTAACAGTGAACTTCAGGACTAAACCGGGACTAAACCGGGACTAAACCAGGACTAAACCAGGACTAAACCAGGACTAAACCAGGATTAAACCTGGACTAAACCGGGACTAAACCGGGACTAAACCGGGACTAAACCGGGACTAAACCGGGACTAAACCGGGACGAAACCGGGACGAAACCGGACGAAACCGGACGAAAACCGGGACGAACCGGGACGAACCGGGACTAAACGGGACTAAAACGGGACTAAACCTGGACTAAACCTGGACTAACCTGACTAAACCGGGACTAAACCGGGACTAAACCGGGACTAAACCGGGACTAAACCGGGACTAAACCTGGACTAAACCTGGACTAAACCTGGACTAAACCGGGACTAAACCGGGACTAAACCGGGACTAAACCGGGACTAAACCTGGACTAAACCTGGACTAAATCTGGACAAAACCGAGACTAAACGGGAACTAAACCAGGACTAATCGGAGACTAAAGTGGGACTTCTATGACTTGGTCATAGAAGTAATTTATTCAACTCTCTAAAGCTCAAATTTAACCATAGAACAGGAAAAAAAACTAAAAGTTCCTCATGTTACAAAGAACAGAACTGAACATAATAAATATCGCTACGCTCCCAAAAAAAGTCGATATAGTAATTATCACGATGAGCCTCCTGATGGACTGGTTCGGTCTCAACGGGACTTTCTGGTTAAATAAAGGTTAAATAAAACTGTACCTCGACTTATTCTTACATTTTTTCCATAATCATGTCTGTTTGTCGTCTTCTATTTGTCAAAAAGATTTCATTAGCTGCAGGTCAAAAAGTAAAGAGCATTTTAGTCATTTCCACCAGTTTAACCTGATTTTTATGGATGTAGTGTCTTGCCAAACGACACAACAAACATCAGACACCAACCTGAAAACCTCCACTTCCTGTCCTGTCACATGACCCTGATTCGACGTCCTGTAAACGCCACAAATGCCAAAAGTCCCAGAGTATTAAAGCCCGTTTCTCACTAAGGAAAAGCCCATACATCAGCCATTTGAATAGAATAGAAAAGTCTTATCTGCAGATACGATCGGTTCTACTCCCACAGAGAGAACAGTTTTTTTTTTTTTCTTGTAGAAGTTGTGTAAATCCTGTTCTTGTCATGTCCTGTACTTTTCAAACAACCTTGATAAATATTTGCAGAGACATAACTGTGTATTTCTCCCATAGTGTGAGTGTGTAACATGAACAACACAGTGTGCACAGTGTACGGAGCAGAGCAATGAGACTAAACCGGGACTAAACGAGGACTAAACGAGGACTAAACACGGGACTGAACCGGGACTAAAGCGGACTAAACCGGGACTAAACGAGGACTAAACCGGGACTAAACCGGGACTAAACCGGGACTAAACCGGGACTAAAGCGGGACTAAAGCGGGACTAAAGCGGGACTAAAGCGGGACTAAACCGGGACTAAAGCGGGACTAAAGCGGGACTAAAGCGGGACTAAACCGGGACTAAAGCGGGACTAAAGCGGGAACAAACCGGGACTAAACCGGACTAAACACAAAGTAAACCGGGACTAAAGCGGGATTAAAAGCGGGATTAAAGCGGGACTAAACGGGAGACTAAACCGGGACTAAACAAGGACTGAACCGGGACTAAACCGGGACTAAAGCGGGACTAAACTGGGACTAAACCGGGACTAAACCGGACTAACCAGGACTAAACACGAAGTAAACCGGGACTAAAGCGGGACTAAACCGTGATTCAACGAGCACCAACAAGGACTAAACCAGGACTAAACCGGACTAAACCAGGACTAACACCAAGTAACCGGGATTCAACGAGGACTAAACTGGGACTAAACAAGAAGTAAACCGGGACTAAACAAGGACTAAATTAGGACTAACTGGGACTAACTATGGGACTAAACCAGGACTAAACAAGAAGTAAACCAGGACTATACAAGGACTAAATGAGGGCTAACTATGGACTAAAAAGTGAGAAAACATGGACTAAACCGGGATTAAACGGGGACTAACACAGGGATTAAGTGAGGACTAAACAGGGACTCAACGAGGACTAATTGAGAACTAAACAAAGACTAAGATGGGACTAAATGAGGACTAAAAAAGGACTAAACGGGAACTAAACGGGAACTAACGGGGAACTAAACGGGAACTAAGCCGGGACCTAAAACCGGAGACTAAACCGGGACTAAACCGGGACTAAACCGGGACTAAACTGGGACTAAACCTGGACTGGAAACAACCAATGGAAAAAGTTGTAAAAATGTTTTTTTTTCTGTTGGTGCAAAACGTCTTGTTCTGTTGTAATAAACTGAACTGAATTGGCAGATTTTTCTCCTGCCAAGTCACATTATTATTCAAATTGTTCTAAGAGTTCTAAGTGGATTCAGAATTATGCCAATCAATAAAAATGTTGCTAAACTGTGTCTATAAAGAGACGGCTCAGGTTTAAGAGTCAGACAAAAGTGAAAATTACTTTAAATTACCCCAAATCTGCAGAAATATGACTTCACCTCCTGTTTGGACTTTTATATTTTCATTTCTTTCATTTTTTTCAGGTGTTTTTTCAGTATTTTTTTTCATTATAAACAATAAAGTTCTTCAGATTTGAACATATTTTCTCAGATTCTGCACCTGCTCCAGCCTGAGCTTCACGTGGAGCTGAAGCTGTGGCGACGTCTCTCGTCTTTATAAAGTCTGTGTTCCATCAGTTTATCTCTGAGTCTAATGTCCTGGAAGAACCTGAAGCAAAAGATCCTTTTGATTCATGATTTATGTATAAACCTGAATTTCAATAAGCCTCATTTAGGCCTGGTTTTAAATAGATTTTATTCCTGGATAGACCTGGTTTAGTCCCATTTTAGACCTGGTTTGGTCCTGGTTTAGTCCAGATTCAGTCTTGTTTTTGACCTGGTTTAGTCCCATTTTAGACCTGGTTTGGTCCTCATTAAGCCCTGGTTTATCCTTGTTTTAGGCCTGGTTTAGTCCTGGTTTAGTCCTTGTTTTAGTCCTGGTTTAGTCCTGGTTTGGTCCTGGGTTTAGTCCTTTGTTTTAGTCCTGGTTTTAGTCCTGGTTTAGTCCAGATTCATCCTTGATTTAAACCTGGTTTTGTCTGAAATGAGCCGTGTTCTTGTCCTGGTTTCATACATTTTTTGACTTGTTTTGTAAAGGTTTTCACATCCTACATTCGTCCTATAAACTGGGACTAAACCAGGACCAGAATTTTAACAGAACCAAGTCTGGACTGTCCTCAAACAGAACTAAACCAGAACTAAACCAGAAACCAAACCAGATCTAAACCTGAACCAGACCAGAGCAGTGCATTTGCAGGTCATTCACAATCTTCATGTTTGAATAATCAGACATTTTTCTGTCCTGGTTTTGTCCTGTTTGGTCTCTTTTTACCCCTGAGTGTGTC
>JAIEZT010000304.1:50000-143569 GCA_019594935.1 Periophthalmus modestus | reverse complement strand
TCTTTGGAGTGTTGTCTTCTATCTGTTTGAATGTACTGGGTCTGCATTTCCCATGCCTATTGCCGGCCCCACGGCCCAGAGCTGTGCTCGTTGATTCAATATCAGAGAGTTATCTGACCATTCTGCTGATGACCAGTGTGGAGCCAGTTGACAGACAGCACCAGCACCGACATGTGTTGTGTGAGAGATGTGTTAGACCCTGGTGTAGACCTGGTTTAAATACTGGTTAGACCTGGTTTAGTTCTTGTTATTGTTAGTCCTGTTTAGGACCTGGTTAGGTCCTGGTTTAGTCCCTGGTTTAGTCCTGGTTTAGACCTGGTTAAGGTCCTGGTTTAGTCCTGGTTTAGGACCTGGTTTAGTCCCTGTTTTAGTCCTGGTTTAGTCCTGGTTTAGTCCTGGTTTAGTCCTGGTTTAGTCCTGGTTTGTCCTGGTTTGTAGTCCTGGTTTAGTCCTGGTTTAGACCTGGTTTATTTCCTGGTTTAGTCTTGGTTTAAGTCCTAGTTTAGACGCGGTTTAGTCCTGGTTTAGACCTGCTTTAGACCTGCTTTAGACCTGCTTTAGTGCTGGTTTAGACCTGGTTTAGAACCTGCTTTAGACCGGTGCTTTAGTCCTGGTTTGATTCCTGCTTTAGGTTTAATCCCTTTTCCTTTTTTCTTATGATTGAAAGATTTTAAGTGTGAGTTGACATTTTCACTTCTGATAGACTCGTGCACAGCTTGTTTACATATAAGAGAAGGACAGATGATCAGACTTGGTCCTTTTTTAGACCTGGTTTAGTCCTAGTTTAGACCTTGTTTTAGACCTTGTTTAGACCTTTTCGTCCTGGTTTAGACCTGATTAGACCTTGTTTAGACCTGGTTTAGACCTGGTGTAGTCTATATCTTCTTTTTTTCTTGTGCCGGTTGGAACTTTCTCCTGTGTAGCTGTTTGCAGCAGAAGCACAGATATATGAATGTTTGTGTTGTAGATCTGGTTTAGTCCTGGTTTAGACCTGGTTTAGACCTGGTTTAGACCTAGATTCCTGGTTAGAGACCTTGTTTAGTCCTGGTTTAGACCATGTTTTAGACCTGGTTTTAGTCCTGGTTGTTTAGTCTAGTCTCATCTTCTTTTTTCTTGTGGTTGAACACTTACAGTGGACACTTTCTCTGTGGAGCTTGTTTGCAGCAGAAGAAGCACAGATATAGATGTATGTTTGTGTTGTAGATCTGGTTTTAGACCTGGTTAAGACCTGGGTTTAGAACTTGTTGATTGCCTGGTTTAGGCTAAAATCTTCGTTCCTTTTTTTATGATTGAATATTGGAGTGGTTGCTCAGGACACTTTCACTGCGGAGAGGGAAAACCGTTTACATACAGGAGAAACAGAAGATGTGGATGTATTTTTGTATTTACATCTTTTTTTTAGACCTGGTTTAGACCTGGGTTAGACCTGGTTTAGTCCCGGTTAGAGCTTTGCTGATTCCTGGTTGTAGTCCTGGTTTAGTCCCGGTTTAGAGCGTGCTGATTCCTGGTTTAGTCTATAACAACCGTTTTTTCGTGTTTTCTTCTGTTAAATACTGGACTGTTGGTGTTTGACATTTCGCTGTGACCAGACCCACAGTTTGTTTACCTTCAGGAGAAGAGCAGATATAGATGTTTGTTTGTCGTTCACATCTTTGTTTAAACCTGGTTTAGTTCTGGTTCAGCAGACCTGGTTTAGACCTGGTGTTGTTCTGGTTTAGACTTGATTTGGACTTGGTTTAGTCCTTGTTTAGACCTGGGTTAAGACCTAAGAACCCAGTTTAATCCTAGTTTAGACCTGATTCGGTCTGGGTTAGATCTCGTTATGTCCTGGTTTAATTTTAACATCTTGTTCAGTGGTCACCTGGTCTCATTTAGACCTAGACCAGGGACTAGACCTGGTTTAGTCCTGTTTTTTAGGTACTGTTTTAGTTCCCGTTTTAGTCCCGCTTTAGTCCCGCTTTAGTCCTGTTTTAGTCCTGCTTTAGTCCCGGTTTAGTCCCGGTTTAGTCCTGTTTTAGTCCTGTTTTAGTCCTGTTTTTAGTCCTGTTTTAGTCCCGGTTTAGTACTGTTTAGTCCCGTTTTTAGTCCCGTTTAGTCCTGTTTTAGTCCTGTTTTAGTCTGTTTTAGTCCTGTTTTAGTCCTGTTTTAGTCCTGTTTCAGTCCCGTTTCAGTCCAGTTTCAGTCCGTTTCAGTCCCGTTTCAGTCCCGTTTCAGTCCCGTTTCAGTCCTGTTTTAGTCCTGGTTTAGTCCTGTTTCAGTCCCGGTTTAGTCCCGTTTTCAGTTCTGTTTCAGTCCTGTTTTAGTCCTGGTTTAGTCCTGTTTCAGTCCCGTTTCAGTCCTGTTTCAGTCCTGTTTCAGTCCTGTTTTAGTCCTGGTTTTAGTCCTGTTTCAGTCCCGGTTTAGTCCCGTTTCAGTTCTGTTTCAGTCCTGTTTTAGTCCTGGTTTTAGTCCTGTTTCAGTCCCGGTTTAGTCCCGTTTCAGTTCTGTTTCAGTCCTGTTTTAGTCCTGGTTTAGTCCTGTTTCAGTCCTGTTTCAGTCCCGGTTTAGTCCCGTTTCAGTTCTGTTTCAGTCCTGTCCTCTGTCCTGTTTCAGTCCCAGTTTAGTCTTGTTTTTTACTCCTGATTCAGACCTTGCAGACGTGTCATAATTATAATTTGTCATAATTTCAAATATATTAATTAATTGTTACCTGGAAACTGTCTTGGTTTCACACCTGACAGCTTTCAGCCGTGGTTCAGTCCGTCTCTGGATCTCGTCGTTGCTTAATTGACAGTCTGTTTGCCTCTTTGCCGTGTCGCAGCTGTCAGCCGCACACGGCCCTGCACATTTGCATCGTGGGTAATTCATTTAGTTGTGTATTGTGTTTTTTTCAGATGTTTCGCGTTGATCGACAGCTCCACTCTGGAACAGACTCGAGACGAGACGGGGAGACGGATACACAGACGCAGCTGGAGAGTCTGGTGGAGCTGGGCCTGTCCTCCACCGTCAGCACCATCCTCACACAGTGCTCCATCCAAATATACAAGGTACAGACACAGGGCCAAATGTTCCACAGTGCTGCTTTAAACTGGGGGCGGGCTGACAAACAGTTAATCTGCTTTTTCTCTTCAAATTATATTTAAAAATGCCTGAATTTGATTAAACTTAGATATTTCCATGAAGACAAGAAGGTGACAGCACAGGGACAAATTACAGGTCGGGTCTGTGGAGGGGCAAGCTTGCTCTCTAGGACTGTTGCCATAGTGATCACCAATGAAAAAAAACAAACAATTATATATTTTTAATGGGAAAAAGGTCAGCGAAAAAATAAATCACGTCTGTTTTTATTCAAATTATATTTAAAAATGCCTGAATTTGTATTTCCATCGAAACAAGGTGACACCACAGGGACAAATTACAGGCCAGGTCTGTGGAGGAACAAGCTCGTTCTTTAGGACTGTTGCCATAGTGATCACCAATTTAAAAAAAAAAAAAAGAAAGTATTTTTTAATGTGTGTAAAAGGTCAGCAAAAAAAAAAAAGTTGTTTCTGTTCAAATTATGTGTAAAAAAAAAAAAAAAAAAAAAAAAGCCTGAATTTGGATTATTTACAGTATTTCCATGGAGATGAGAAAAGTTGAATGTCTTAGGGTGAAATTCCAAAGCTGTGCAGGTCTGTGGAGGGGGCGAGTTCGCTCTATAGGACTGTTGCCTAAAGTGCCAATAGTGATCAACAATTTAAAAACCAAAAAAATGTATTTTTAATTGGGAAAAGGTCCAGAAGGAACAGGAAACTGAAACCATGAATAACATCTGTGTCAAATAGATATTTCTTTAAACTAGGGGCTGGGGTGAAATGCCACAAAATACATAAAACAAATCAGATTTGTTGTCTGAATTTTGATTAAACTTAGATATTTCCATGGAGACAGGAAGGTGACACCACAGGGGCAAATTACAAGCCGGGTCTGTGGAGGGGCAAGCTCACTCTCTGTAAGAATGCAGGTTTTTCAAGGTGTTTTTGAGCAATAAAAAACACTTGTAATTAAATAATTGTGAGACTGAATGTTTCACTCTATGACATTACACTTTTCTAAGCCTCTATGGGTTTCAGAATGACTGTTGCCATAGTGATTAAACCATTTAAAACAACAAAAATATGTATTTTTAATGTGAAAAAGGTCAGGGAAGGAGCAGCATCTCCAGAGAAACAGTTAACAGACCTGCCACCAGAAAAATACTGCACAGTTCACCTTTAATTTAACTCTCCGGTGTAGTAATGGCATCGACATAGAGAGAATCCGTGAGTATACCAGAAAAGTTACACAGTGCAGCTTTAAATCTGTTAAATATACAATAAAACCAATAACCAACACTTATTTCTGTGCAGTATTCAGTGTTTTTGTTCGTTTTCCTTCCAGTTTTACCCTAAACCCTCCTCGGCAAACATCATGGGACTTTTCTCCTTCAAAACAACAGCACTTTAACTTAATTATTTCTCTGATCCTGAGGCGAAATCTGACTCCTTCAGTCTGTGGCAGCGCTTAAAAAAGACGATTAACTGGATCACTGTCCTCGTCCCACAGTATGAGCACATAAACATGATATATATGAACATACAGACGATATTTAAACATACAGACGATATTTAAACATACAGACGATATTTAAACATACAGACGATATTTAAACATACAGACGATATTTAAAACATACAGACGATATTAAACTACATACAGACGATATTTAAACATACAGACGATATTTAATATACACAGGGTGGCCCAAAAGTCACTGACACTTTTAAATCTTCAGTAGCTCCTTTAATTCTTAAGTTAAACTCACCAATTTTAGCAGTAGATAAACTGAACCGTCCCAGATTTTTGGAAATATAAACGGTTATAATTGTTCACTTACACTTGAACTTATCACGACTTTAAACTAGAGGAAGTAAAAATGTCGCTTTGTCTCTGAACAGCCTGATCCAACTCACTTTACAGAACATTTAAAGCATTTCCGGCTTATGGCTCCTTATTTGTTCCTCGATATTATGTTTGAAGTGGTTTATTGTCTGAGGTTTATTTAATAACCCACTAGCCAGGACTAGTCAGGTCTGTGGAGATCACATACTGCCCCCTGTCTGTGAAAAACACTTATTATTCCTTTAATGGCATTTACTCTTGGGGCATCTCTGGTATTAATGAGGGTTTGTTCGTAAGTGCTATATTTGCTCATAAATGGACGTAGCTAACCTGCTAGCCACAAGTGATCATGGGCGCAGTTATAGCTCCATCGACTCATTTTGGTCTTAAATGTTCGTATTAACCCTCTACATGATCCTGGGGTTTTTATTTCACGTCTGTGTCTGTAAATCAACATATGAACATTAAAAACAGACAAATCAGGCTTTAGCGTTAGCAACAGCTTTGATTGACAGTGTTGCTAAGCGCCCGCTCCTTCTGGGCTGGGAAGTGGCGTTTACCTTCAACATCCTCGCTCCTGATTGGCTCTTTGGTTGCTATGATACTTGTGGTTCAAACTCGGGTCCAGATTAGCCGCTGTAACTGCTCTAGCCTCGATTCTGTGGGTGACGTCACTCTCGCTTCTTTACACAGTGTGGGGGAAAACACCGAGCGTCTCTGATACAAAGGAGACGTTTTTTTTTTCAATCCTCTTTGACAACAGCGTAAGCTCTGCTCCCCGGACGCCGCTCGTGAATTATGAATCACACAGATCAGTTTGTGTTTAAATGTGTGTGAAGCCTAACAATGCATGAGAAACCCACTGTCATACAGACGCAGCGCGCCTGCGGGGGCAGTAGAGGAACAGTGTCCTCCAACGACCCGCCTCATGAAATATAGATCCTCTCATTACACACAGAGAGGAGGAGAGGAGGAGGAGAGAGGGAGAGGGGAGGAGAGAGGGGGAGGAGAGAGAGGAGGAGGAGAGGAGGAGAGGAGAAGAGGGGGAGGGGAGGAGGAGAGGAGAGGAGAGGAGAGGGGGAGGAGAGGAGAGGGGGAGAGGAGGAGGAGAGGAGGAGAGGGGGGAGGAGAGGAGAGAAGAGGGGGAGAGGGGGAGAGAGGAGGGGAGGAGGATGGAGGAGAGGAGGAGGAGGGGAGAGGAGAGGAGAGGGGGAGAGGAGGGAGGAGAGGAGGAGGAGAAGGAGGAGAGAAGAGGAAAAGAGAAGAGGAGGAGAGGGAAGCGGGAGGAGAGAGGGGGAGGAGAGGAGGGGAAAAGGAGGAGAGGAGGAGAGGGAGAGGAGGAGAGAGAGAGAGAGGGGGAGAGGAGGAGGAGAGGAGTAAATCTTACTGTGTTTTTTTTTGAATAGGTTCATTTGTCAGTGTGACGTTATAAACAGCAACGACACACGTAACAGTGTTTGGATGAAATAATGATTCAAATGGAAACGTAGTAGTAGTAGTAACAAAATCAGTAACAGTAGTAGTCGTAGTAGTAGTAGTCGTAGTGGCCGTAGTAGTAGTATAGTAGTATATTTGAGATTTGTACTTTTCTTAATCCCTTATCCTCAGTATCAGTCACTTCCGGGCGTCTTTTGGACACTTCTTCCGTGTCATTTTTGTCCTCTTACTTTATTCAGAACCGTGACATAAAGTTGTACTCGCGCTGCTCGTCGACTTAAGCGATTTGGACAGTTCAGTGAATCGTTAAACACGACTGATTCATGACAGAACCGGTTTGAAACTGCTTCTTCATTAGTGCGAGAGATTGATTTTTGGTATTGATTTCTGCTCTAATGAACACTCATTACTTCTTCTCATTTTTGCCTGGTTTGTGTCATTCTCTCTGTCTCCACCAGGTGGCGCTGCAGAAGGTGTATAATTTTGCCACGTCTAACATCTTTGAGACGTGTGTGTCGGGGAGGATGGTGTGGCGGATATGTGCCGAGCCGCAGCCAAGGTACAGTGTGTGGAGTTTTTACACTGAAAATGAGTTTTTTTTAAATAAAATGCAGTAGTTTCCAGTGTTTCCCTAAACTTTGTCTCACATCCCAGTGCTATTTGATAAAGTATTTCTCAATTATTACTATATATTCTTGTTTTTTTTAATCCAAAATCCTCCGTAACAGTGTAAATCCTGCTTTGAGATTAAAAATAGATATTTAAACTCCAGAAATTCCATGTAAAATGTAAATAACTGGCACCACTTTATATGAACTACACCTTAATTCACCTTAAACTCGTTAATTCGTTAATTCTAAGTCATTAAAACCTGTATAATTCTGAATTCATAATGATCTATTAGTTTATTAAGTCTTTGTTCATGTTTTATTAAGGTTATTAAAGTGTTAGTTACTATAAAGAGTCACCAAATATTCAAAATAGTACAAGTTTTTTTCCGAGTTAGTCTCAACAAAAAGAGAAGCACTAAGTTGTCATAGTAACACAGTAGAAACACAGTTGTGGTTTTTCTGTTGTTTCATGTTGTGTGTGTGGTTGTGTGTGTGTTTCTTGTTGTGTGTGTTTCATGTTGTGTATACTTCATGTTGTGTGTGTTTCGTCTTGTGTGTGTTTCGTATTGTGTGTTTTCATGTTGTATGTACTTCATGTTGTGTGTTGTTTCATGTTGTGTGTGTGTTTCGTCTTGTGTGTGTTTCATGTTGTATACACTTCATGTTGTGTGTTTTCTGTTGTTTCATGTTGTGTGTGTGTGTTTCTTGTGTGTGTTTCTTGTTGTATACACTTCATGTTGTGTGTTTTCTGTTGTTTCATGTTGTGTGTTTCGTCTTGTGTGTTTCTTGTTGTATACACGTGTGTCATGTTGTGTTCTGTTGTTTCAGTGTCATCCGTCTGAGTCGCTCCGTCTGTTTGTGCCTCACTGCTGCAGCGTCATCTTCAACATCACCAAAGTCAGTTTACTCTCATTTATCTGAGTGTGTGTGTGTCTGTGTGTGTGAGTTGTGTGTGTGTGTGAGTGTGTGTGTGTGTGTGTGTGAGTGTGAGAGTGACTGTGTCTGTGTGTGTGTGTCACTGTAAGACTTATTTAAATGCACAATATCACAATGAAGCTGTTTTTTTTCTCACTGACACAATAAAACAGTGAAATCAGGACATGAGCCTGAGTTTTATTAAAGCTCCATCACAAACTGACTCTTCTGAGGTTTGATCTGTTCTAATGTTTCACACAAACAGACCTGGAGTTGTGTTGTTTCACACATGTTTGAGTCACTCTTTATTATTAGTCTCCAAACCTCAAAACGCTCTGTTCCACCTTGTGATGTCATCAAGTGGTAGTTTTCAACTTAACAGCTCCTTTTGCCTTTAGTTCTACTTCTCTCCCTCTGTCTGTCTTTCCCTCTGTCTCTCTCTTTCTGTCTTTGTCTTTTTCTGTCTCTCTCTGTCCGTCTCTCTCTGTCTCTCTCCCTCTCTCTTTGTGTCTCTCTCTGTCCTCTCTCTTGTGTCTCTCTCTTTGTCTCTTTCTTTGTTTCGCTCTCTCTCTCTGTTTGTCTTTCTTTCCTTTTTTTGTCTCTCTATCTGTCCCTCTCCATCTCTGTCTCTCTCTCTCTTTCTCTGTCTCTCTCGCTTTCTGTCTCTCCCTGTCCCTCTCTTTGTGTGTCTCTTTCTCTCTGTCTCTCTCCATCTCACTCCGTCTCTCTTCGTCCCTCTCTCTCGGTCTCTTTCTCCCTGTCTTTCTCTTTGTGTCTCTCTCTCTGTCTCTCTCTTTGTGTCGCGCTCTCTCTGTCTCTCTCTTACTCTCTGTCTCTCTCTCTGTTTGTGTCTCTTTCTTCCTCTTTTTGTCTCTCCGTCTCTGTCTCTATGTCTTTCTGTCTTTCTGTCTCTCCCTCTTTGTGTCTCACCCTTTGTGTGTCTTTCTTCCTCTTTTTGTCTCTCTCTCTCTGTCTCTCTCCGTCTGTCTTTCTGTCTCTCCCTTTTTGTGTCTCTTTCTCTCTCTCTCTTCGTCGTCTCTCTCTAAGTCTCTTTCTCCCTGTCTTTCTTTGTGTCTCTCTCTGTCTCTCTCTCTCTGTCTCTCTCTCTGTTTGTGTGTCTTTCGTCCTCTTTTTGTCTCTCTCTCTCTGTCTCTCTCCGTCTCTGTCTTTCTGTCTCTCCCCTTTTGTGTCTCTTTCTCTCTCTCTCTTTGTCTCTCTCTCTCTTTCTCCCTGTCTTTCTCTTTGTGTCTGTCTCTCTGTCTGTTTGTGTCTCTTTCTTCCTCTTTTTGTCTCTGTCTCTTTCTCTCTGTCTATTTGTGTCTCTCTCTGTTCTTTTACTTTTTTAATATTTCACTTTCTATTTCTTGTCTAAAACTCAGATTGTGTTTTCAGATTCCAGACTTTAATAATAATGTTCATGTTTGTATCACGAGCCAAACCATCATTTTCTATCATTACAACTATCACTTTTATTTCTTTTTTTTTTTTTTTTACAATAATCGTCCCAGTGAAAAAAGTCAAATCCTTTTGTGAGTCAGATTTATTTGGTGACATTATCTGGTCTGGAGATACCGAACAGAACCAGTTTTACGACAGTTAACCCGTCACATCTTTAGATTAAACATCTGAGTCCCACAGTGAAATATTTAACGAGAAATTAGTTCAAACGGCGAATTACAAAGTCAAATCAGGCGCGACTCTGGTGTTTTTATTCTGAGAGACGTTTAGGAGCGACGGGCCGTAATGATCTCAGCGTGACGCCGTTTTGCAGTCCGCACGAAGCAATAATTTACCAAATGTTTGTCCAACTGTTTTTCTGATCGCTCGTAATCGCCGTTTTCAGAGGAGCGGCGTTTCCAGAGGAGCGGCGTGCGCTGAAGGACGCCCCGACGCTAAAAGTTTAATTAGAAAATGACCCGGCTGGTAATAAACGGCACAATTACACGTGAACGGCTGTGATTTGAGAAGTTTTGGAGTTTCCAGAGGAGACACGAGAATATTTGTACAAATGTTATAAAATAAAACCTCTGAGAGCCACAGAGTTCAGGTCAGAACCACAGACACGAAGAGACGAACAGAGAGCAGTAATGGAGGTGTAGTAGTAGTAGTAGTAGTAGTAGTAGTAGCGGCAATAGTAGTAGTAGTAGTAATAGTAGCAGCAGTAGTATTAGTAGTAGTAGTCATTAAGTAGCAGTAGTAGTAGTCAGTAAGTAGCAGTAGTAGTAATATTAGTAGTAGTAGTAGTAGTAGTAGTAGTAGTAGCAGTAGCCCATAAGTAGTAGTAGCAGTAGTAGTCCATAAGTAGTAGTAGTCAATAAGTAGTAGTAGTAGCAGTAGTAGTCATTAAGTAGTAGCAGTAGTAGTAGTCAGTAAGTAGCAGTAGTAGTAGTAGTAGTAGTCAGTAAGTAGCAGTAGTAGTAGTTAGTAAGTAGCAGTAGTAGTAGTAGTCAGTAAGTAGCAGTAGTAGTAGTAGTAGTAGCAGTAGTAGTCAACTAGTAGTAGTAGTCAGTAAGTAGCAGTAGTAGTAAGTAGCAACAGTAGTAGTAGTCAAGTAGTAGTAGTCAATAAGTAGTAGTAGTAGTAGTCAGTAAGTAGCAACAGTAGTAGTAGTAGTAGTAGTAGCAGCAGTAGTAGTAGTAGTCGTAAATAAGTAGCAGTTCACTTGTAGTTCACAGATTTGTAGTATTCGGAGTATTTCAGTGTATTAGTTGATACTGATCCCCGACTTTTTCTGAGAAGGAGCCGAACTTCAGTCGATTCATTTCAAATAAATCCAGATCTGTCCTCGGAGGTTAAACCTTTTTTTTTTACACATCAGGCTCATTTATGGTAAAATGTTCTTTGCGTATTTAGGCCGAGTTCTTTTCACAAACTTCACCGTGTGACATCACAACGTGGAACAGAGTGGTGATACAGGACGTGCTCCACTGTGTTTTTAAACTCCACACACCTCCTGTCACAGTTCTGCTTGTTTTCTGCCTGTTTTGTTTGTTCCAGTTCTGTCGGTTTTCTGCCTCCCTGGTTTTCCCTCATGTTAATTACTAATCAGGGCCTATATTGTCGTGTTTTTTTTTGTTCGTTCGTTCTTTTGTCACCAAGAAGAGCTCTGTACTTTTCAATAAACCTGATCTGTTCACGGAGACAAGGAGCTGGGCTGTCATCTCTGTGCTGAGTCCAGTTTATTTATTTGGATGATTTCAGCTCTGGAATTGCCAGTCTTTACTGAACTAAAGGTAAAAGGAGATGTTCACTTGGAAACTAATATTAAACATTACTCAAACATGTGTGAATGAAACAAAACACAAGTCCAGGTCTGTTTTTGAGGAGGAAAACGGTTGTTAGAACATGACTTAAAGCTACAAGGTTTGTCCTGGATATAAACTTGTTTGTGTCGTTTTGCAGGTGAGGAGCTTAGTGAGGAGAATCTGGACAAAGAGCTGCTCTGGAACCTGCAGCTGCTGTCAGAGGTGAGAAAAGATGGAGTTTAAGGACAAATATTTCTGTCTTTTCTATTTTCCTTCCTTTGTATGTTCCTTTCTTTGTTTATTTGTTCCTTCGTTCCTTCCCCTTTTAACCCTCTACATCACATGTGTCAAACTCAAGGCCCGTGGGCCAAAATGTAGCCCACCACGTCATTTTATGTGGCCCGCAACAATGTAAATTAAAAGGTATGACTGTCTTAAAATATCAGTTTATCAGGGGATACAGTTACCCAGACATTTTTTTTAATATATGCAAATTCATATGCAATGTTTGTAACTTGTAATAAATACAGAAATGGTTAATTAACAAAATTTTTAAAAAATAGTTAGATTTTTTTTACATTTAGTACATTTAGTGCTCTACATGATCCTGGGGTTTTTATTTCACTTTTGTGTCTGTAAATCAACATATGAACATTAATAACAGACAAATCAGGCGTCGTCTTTCCGCAATGTCACTCCCGCTAGCGTTAGCAACAGGTTTGATTGACACCGTTGCTAAGCGCCTGCTCCCTGCTAAACCAATGGTGCGTTTCATTCAACAGTCTTTCTCCTGATTGGCTCTTTAGTTGCTATGATACTCGTGGTTGATACGTCACACTCACTCAGTCCTTTTCTGTGCATGTACTAGTTGGATTAGGCCTATATTTGTAATACAATAAAGTATCTTATCTTTGACTTTGTGGGATTCTGTCAGAGTTTATCTCATTTCACAGTTTACCATTTAAACCTTGTCTTGTATAGTCTGTAACACACTATTGAAGCCCATTAAAAACATTTGTAGGACGTATTCCCCATTCATTTTGCTAACGCCTTTTAAATCCCTGCTCTTTTTACATAAAGCAGCAGAAATGATGGCCGCGTGTGACTTTTCCCTGCACCGCTCCACTCCCCGCTCGTAAATATGGCGTGCTTTGTCGTTAAACAGAACATATTGATACCCTTTCTGTTTTGTTTTATTACTCCTGGGAGTGTAATGTGTGCTCGCCGCGCCCCAGATGCTCAAATTTATAGAGGCGGCTCAGTATTTAAGACACCGCTCTGCTCTGCACTGCTTCTGTCTGTGGATACAACCGGCCTGTGCTATGTATATCTGCGAATATCTGCTACTAATGCAATAAAGAATGTATAAATAACTGTGTTTAAAGGGCTCGTGTTACGCTCGTGTCTGATCTGTGTTCTAATGTTGTTTCATCATCACAAACACACCTGGAGTTGTGTTTGGTTTCATTCACACATTTGACACGACAAGACACGCCGAGAGAAACCGAGACAAACCAAGACAAACCAAGACACAACAAGACACGCCGAGAGAAACCGAGACAAACCAAGACAAACAAGACATGCCGAGACAAATCAAGACACGACAAGACAAACCAAGACACGCCGAGACAAACTGAGACAAATCCAGACAAACGAAGACAAACCAAGACCAAAACCAAGACACGCCAAGACAAACCAAGACAAACAAGACACGCTGAGACAAATCAAGACACACCAAGACAAAACCAAGACAAAACCCAAGACAAACCGAGACAATCAAGACACGCCGAGACAAACCGAGACATGCCAAGACACGCCAAGACAAACCGAGACACGCCGAGACAAACCAAGACACGCCGAGACAAACGAGACATGCCGAGACGAACCGAGACACGACACGCGAGACACGCCGAGACGAACCAAGACACACGCCGAGACGAACCAAGACACGCCGAGACGAACCAAGACACGCCGAGACGAACCAAGACACGCCGAGACGAACCAAGACACGCCGAGACGAACCAAGACACGCTGAGACGAACCAAGACACGCCGAGACAAAACCAAGACACAGCAAGACACAACAAGAGACTCCAGACACTCCAAGACACGACAAGACAAACCAAGACACAACAAGACACGACATGACATGCCAAGACAAACCAAGACAAAAAACCAAGGCAAAACTGAGACAAAAAAAGACATGCCGAGACAAACGAGACAAATCAAGACATGCCAAGACACGACAAGACAAAAACTGAGAGAAACAAGACATGCCGAGACAAAACCGAGACAAATCAAGACATGCCAAGACACGACAAGACAAACTGAGAGAAACAAGACATGCCGAGACAAACCGAGACAAATCAAGACATGCCGCGACAACCGGAGACAAATTAAGACAAACCAAGACACGCCGAGACAAACCAAGACACAAACCAAGACACAAACCAAGACACAAACCAAGACACAAACCAAGACACAAACCAAGACACAAACCAAGACACAAACCAAGACACAAACCAAGACACAAACCAAGACACAAAACCAAGACACAAACCAAGACACAAACCAAGACACAAACCAAGACACGCCAAAACATACCAAGACGTGCCAAGACACAATAAGACACACCATGGTTTGTAGACATAAGAGCTATTTCCAGCTGTATATGAAAATTTTGTGTTGTGTGTGTGTGTTTTTGTGTGTTTGTGATATTCTGTGATTTTTGGAGAGTTTTCGTATTTTCCTAAGTGAGAAAACAAGTTAGAGAATGTAAACGAGGAAAGAAAAAATGTATATGAAATGAGTAAAATAAATGAAAAAAAATAATGATGATAATATTAAAAAGTAATGAATTCACTGTTGTGTTCGGTGAAGCGCAGTTGTTTTCTTTGTTTTCTTTGTTTTTTGACAGCAGCTTTGCAGGATTGGTCAAATGCAGAGGACACATTTGCCCTACAGAGACAAAAAAGTGTAAGTGCATATTATCCACGTGTATGTGTTTGTTTCGCAGGTGACTCGTGTGGACGGGGGCAGCAGTTGTTGAAATACCGAGCAGAGTTGGAGAAGGTTCTGAGGTTGTGTCTCCGTGTGCAGTGTAAACGAGCCTACACTTTGGCCTGTAGTTTACTGGAACACACCCTGCGCTCGCTGTCCCTCATCTATCCCACAGAATACAGAAGTACTGCAGGAGGATTCGACACAGACCTCCCCATCAGGGTAAATATCATGCTAACGCTAACGCTAACACTACAGTGGCCGAGATTGGAGATTTTATTGTCTGATAGTTACGACGTGTGTTCTTAGTATGCTAATTGTTGTTCCTGTGCCTGCAAACTCTGCTCTGGTTGACACAAAAGCTTATAAACTCATCCTGGTGAATCATTAGGATGCTCTGAATGCATAAGGTAACTGAGGGGTAACCTTGGACCACTGCAAACTGCTTAAAAAAATACTACGGTAGTTCTGTTTTTCATGCTTTTAAGACGGTAAAAGTCCGGTACAGCGCTGTCCAACTTGTCTATCTACATGGACAAGCAGGGAGCACCACCAGGCAGTCAGATCTGTGGAGAGGCAAGCCCACGAACAGTAAGAAGGCATGTTTTTCAAGGTATCTTTAAGCAATAAATGCAACATGGATTGTTAATGTTTTACTGTGGAACGATCCAATGTAATAAATCACACTTAAAACTTGAAAAAACAGGATTTCATGATTCTACTCATGTAATTTTCAACCTGAGCAAACTGCACAAAACAGGCCAGTGCACACTCAACCCCAAAGAACATGTATATAAATGGACGTAGCTAACCCGCTAGCCGTCGCGTTACAAATGAGAAGTGGCTCCATCGACTCTGGCTCCAGTTCACTTTACATTGAACATTTTTCTTCTCTCTCTGTACCTGCTGCTGTCAGACTCGTCATTTTGGTCTTAAATGTTCGTATTAACCCTCTACATGATCCTGGGGCTTTTATTTTGCCCATAAAGCAACATATGAACATTAATAACCGACAAATCAGGCGCCTTCTTTCCCGCTAGCGTTAGCAACAGGTTTGATTGACAGTGCTGCTAAGCGCCCGCTCCTTGGGTGTTACCTTCAACAGTCTCGCTCCGGATTGGCTCTTTGGTTGCTATGAAACTCGTGAAATTAGCCGGTTTACCTGCTCTAGCCTCGATGAGCTTCATGTGGAGCTGAAGCTGTGACGTCACACTCACTTAGTCCACGTCTTTATACAGTCTGTGCCCACAACACACTTAAGTTTGAACCAGAACATACCAGCGCACACTCAACACACAAATTGACTTTACCACAGCGCGCAATAATTACTCCAATTTAGCTTTAAACGTTTCCTCCAACTTTACACAGCTGCTGTTTGTTTCCCGCCTGTGAAAATGCACTCTTATCGACTCTATTAGCTCCTGTCCTCTTTAGGAATATCTCTGGGACACAAAACAATAAGCCAGGCGGGAGAAAAAACAACTTGTAAACTGCTCGTTCTCCTTTGCCGTTCGTTTAAATTGGGAGGTTAAACAGAGGATTTGTCCCCATGTTCGGCAATTTTCAGGGCCATTTGGAGTTGCTAGAGTAAACACTTTTTGTGCAGGGAGGTAAAGATGGTTTAAAGTCGGACTAATTGCACTGAAAGTTAAATAGGCTATAACTTGGTTTCCCTTATGGAGGCCTGTCGAGATAACACTTTTTGAAGCACAACACTTTACTACAGAGAAATATTGCGGTAAATGATTATATTAAAACTACTTTATGTCACTGAAACGATGCAAGTTCTCCCAGTAAACTGTTTTTAAATATTACTGCATTAGTCCTGGACACATCTGCAGCTGCTCGTCCATAGAAGCGGCTTTTTATTTTAGTTTTTCCTCAATGGTTCCTGCAGGAGGAGGGTCTGAAGACAGGGGGCGCTGTGGGACAGTGCAGGAGGAGGGTCTGAGGACAGGGGGCGCTGTGGGACAGTGCAGGAGGAGGGTCTGAGGACAGGGGGCGGGGCTTGTGGACAGTGCAGGAGGAGGGTCTGAGGACAGGGGGCGCTGTGGGACAGTGCAGGAGGAGGGTCTGAGGACAGGGGCGCTGTGGGACAGTGCAGGAGGAGGGTCTGAGGACAGGGGGCGCTGTGGGACAGTGCAGGAGGAGGGTCTGAGGACAGGCTCAACATTTGTGAATTAAACTTTTGGATATTTCTTGACAAAGTACATCTCATACTAAAATTTGAAAACCAGGAAAAAACATTATCATTAAAAAGCCTGAGCTGCAACAAATAGGTAAAAGAGTGAAGTAATAATCAGCTTTCATTATTTATTTTACCCTCTACAGCTAAAAATCTCACCTGGACAGGAAGCAGAGTCTTCCGTATTATGTAAAATTTACTTTTTTTTGTTTAATCATGTTCTTTTCTCCCAAACAAACCTGGAGTTCTTTTTGGCTTCAATTCACCACCTCCTTTGCCTCTGAGAAAATGCACGGTTTGAATTTTTCCCGGGATTGTTGCGTCACAGGTAAAAATTCTTAGCAGTTTTTAAATCTATAAATCATTTCCAGGCTTGTTCAAAGCGTTTCAGACGTCAAATCTCGTTCGTACACGGGGAAGCTGGGAAATAATATTTGACATTTATTTTACTTTATATTATATTTTAAGTTCTAAAACAGGAAAGGTCAAAGCCAAGATGCTCTAGAGCGCGTTTAAGGGCTAATAACGACACAATGAACGCCGAATGTTTGTCCTTTAAAAGCATCAACAGAATAAAGGGCTAACTGGAGGTACTGTTGTGTCTGAAGCTCTGTTACTCAAGTTAATCTGAGCCATAAAGAAGTGACTTAGTTGGAGCTGCGGCAGGTGAGATGATTTATGCTTTGAAACGAGTCTCTCTCAAATAACATTAGTCAAAACCTCCAGCGTGAGGCAGCAGTTTTCTCACTTAGTCACACTCACGTTTTTTTTGTTGAAACACCTAAATGGGACCATGAAGGCTCGTATTAATTATAGCTTCCCGAAAATTAGTTGTAAAAATCCATTTTATTAGACCATCAAAAAACCTCTCAGGCTGTTTGTGAATGTGATAATTCTGCCCTTTTGTGGTTTTGTTCTGTGGTCCAGTCACTTTAGGGGGAGTTAAAACTTAACCTTGACATTTGTGTCTGTCAGAGTATTTAGGATGGATTGCAAAAATGTCATTTGAATATCGTTATCCTCAAAATTATATACATTTTTGTCAGTATTATCTACTTTTATTTGGTTTATATTTGCATCTTTACCACTTAATCTTATCAGGGATGGCAAAAAATATAGAGTATCGTTATCAAGATAATCCCCAAAAAATATAGAGATTTTTGTCAATATTACTTACTTTACTTGGGTATTTATACATCTTTCCATTTTAAATTTAACACAGATTACAAAAAATATAATCTGAATATCGTCATCAAGGTAATCTCTAAAATATACAGAATTTTGTCAGTATTATCTAACTTTATTTGGTCTATATATACATCCTTCCACTTAATCTTATCAGGGATGGCAAAAAATATAATCTGAGTATCGTTATCAAGATAATCCCCAAAAAATATAGAGATTTTTGTCAATATTACTTACTTTACTTGGGTATTTATGCATCCTTCCATTTTAAATTTAACACAGATTACAAAAAATATAATCTGAATATTGTCATCAAGATAATCTCCAAAATATACCAAAATTTGTCAGTGTTCTCCACATTTATTTGGTCTATATTTGCATCTTCACCATTTCAAATGATCAGGGATGGTGAAAAATATAATCTGAGTATTGTTATCAAGATAATCCCCAAAATTATATACGTTTTTGTCAATATTACTTACTTTACTTGGGTATTTATGCATCCTTCCATTTTAAATTTAACACAGATTACCAAAAATATTATGTGAATATTGTTATCAAGATAATCCTCCAAAATATACAGAATTTTGTCGGTATTATCTAACTTTATTTGGTCTATATATACATCCTTCCACTTAATCTTATCAGGGATGGCAAAAAATATAATCTGAGTATCGTTATCAAGATAATCCCCAAAAATATAGAGATTTTTGTCAATATTACTTACTTTACTTGAGTATTTATGCATCCTTCCATTTTAAATTTAACACAGATTACAAAAAATATTATGTGAATATTGTTATCAAGATAATCTCCAAAATATACAGAATTTTGTCAGTATTACCTACATTTTTTTGGTCTATATTTGCATCCTTACACTTCTATTTATCAGAGAAGGCACAAATATCTAAATATTATCAAGATAATCCCCAAATTTCTCTCCATTTTTGTCAGAGTTGCGTCCCTGGGTCTGTATTTCCATCCGTTTCACACACGTCACCTTCGTCCCTCTTCTTTTGCCCGTATGTTGCAGGACTGGGGCAGAGACGGAGACGTGTCGGCTCTGGGCGTCTGTTGGCACGTGCCCAGTGAAGAGGAGCAGAGCTTTGTCTTTGAGCTGCTGCAGAGCCTTTTGAAACCGGAGCTTGGGCGAATTCAAGAGCACGTCTCTGGAGAGCAGCCCATGAGCAGGTGCGTTTTTTCACCTGCCAATTTGTGCCTCGGCGACGCCAAACAGGCTCCATCTTTGTACAGGTGTTATGTGTTTGAATGTCAGTCTGTCCGCTGTGGTAATGGCCCATACATTAAGGCTTTAGAGTTATATTAAAGACACGTGTTTTAGGCGATATTGATGTTGTTTTACATTTTGCTTTACGCTGTGCTTAATGAGGAAAGCGGCGTGTCGTCTGAGCGGCACCAGGCTCACCTCACAGCGAGAACAGGCCACGTTTGACTCAGGTGTGGGCTCGATATGATCCTGTGTAAAGCAGAGTGTCCATGTTTTCTCATTAAGAGCCACATATAAAAACAGAGACAAAGCTGAGGGCCGAGGACCACAGACTGGTCTCGAATACTGTGAATACTTCAAATCTGTGTTATTATTACGAGTTAGACTGAACCACTAGACCTTTATTCACACTTACATCCTCAATGGGACACATTCAATATTTGATATAGGCTTGTTAAAGTAGATTTTCAGAAATATATAGTAGAAAGTGCTGTTTAGTGAAATAAAAACCCCAGGATCATGTAGAGGGTTAATACGAACATTTAAGACCAAAATGAGTCTGACAGCAGCAGGGACAGAGAGAGGGGACACGGTTAAAAAAACAAACAAAAATATACTCAAAATAACTAAAAAATAATAAAAATAAATAAACGCAAGATAACAAAATGAAATAAATCAACTCAAAATGACATTTAAAAAAAACAACAAAAACTCAAAATGGCAAAAAAAAGGAAAAAATAAATAAGAAAATGAACTAAAAAAAAACAAAACAAAACTCAAAATAGCAGAAAAATAAATACATAAAAAACAACTCAAAATAACAAAAAGAAAATCATAAATGAACTCAGAATAACAAAAAACAAAAAACCCAAAAAAACTCAACTTAAAAAAAATAACAAAAAAACAAAAATTAACCTAGAATCCTGTAGAGGGTTAATACGAACATTTAAGACTAAAATGAGTCTGACAGCAGCAGGGACAGAGAGAGTCGATGGCTAACGGGCTAGCCGCCACGTTGTTCATGTCCATTTATGGTAGAGGCATAGTCTAAATGCTTTCATACCCCACACTCTTCACCAATATCACAAAAAATACATGAACAATTTGACTCACATTTCAGCCATTTTCCAGCTTGGGGAACTTGAGATGGTCGTGTGAGGAAGGGCATCCTGCATAAAACCAATTGACACATTCAGAGAGTCACATATTATCTATTAAACCATTACTACTGTTTAAAATGACATTACTGCGTTTAGTATTTCACCCTGAACAGACAAACCCGTTGAAATAACCACAGTGGGTGTTTATGTTATGGCAGGACAGTGTAGGAGAGATTTGGATCCAACAGTTGAGCTCGAAGTTGTTTCTCGCTGTGTTTACTTGTTGTATTCCTCCAATTAGGAGATGTCATGCTAACCGGAGAGTGGGTTGTTTACTCTGCCTTCTGCTGTCTGGGCAAAGCGTTTATTAAGTTGATAGTAGGCAGCGAGCAGGACACGAAAATCAAGGAAACTCAGGGCTTATTTATGTGGTTTTAGAACTGAGATTTTGTGTAACATGTAACAGAAAAGTGCTGAACGTCGATGAAAAACCTATTAACTTAGTCCAACGAGACCTGAGAAAGGCTTGTGGCTCTTTTGGTTATAAATACAGAGGAGATTTACTGTGATTCTATGGGTTTTTTCATGGCTGATGCAGATTATTTAGAATCTGGAGAAGCTGATAATTTTTTGGGCTGATATATACGACAGAGTTAGGTCATTTTATCCAAGTGCTGGTTTAGTCCCGATTTTTTTTTTTTAGTCCTGCTTTAGTCCTGATTTCTTTTTTTAGTCCTGTTTTAGTCCTGATCTAGTCCTGATCTAGTCCTGATCTAGTCCTGATCTAGTTGCTTTTTCAGACCTGGTTTAGTCCTGGTTTAGTCCTGGTTTAGTCCTGGTTTAGTCCTGGTTTAGACCTGGTTTAGACCTGGTTTAGTCCTGGTTTAGTCCTGATCTATTTCTTTGTTTAGTGCTGTTTTAGTCCCTGTTTTAGACCTGGTTTAGTCCTGTTTCAGTCCTGATCTAGTTCCTTTTTCAGTCCTGATCTGGTTTAGTCCTGGTTTAGTCCTGGTTTAGTCCTGGTTTAGTCCTGGTTTAGTCCTGGTTTAGTCCTGGTTTAGTCCTGGTTTAGTCCTGGTTTAGACCTGGTTTAGACCTGGTTTAGTCCTGGTTTTAGTCCTGGTTCAGTCCTGGTTCAGTCCTGGTTCAGTCCTGGTTTAGTCCTGGTTTAGACCTGGTTTAGTCCTGGTTTAGTCCTGGTTTAGTCCTGGTTTAGTCCTGGTTTAGTCCTGGTTTAGTCCTAGTTCAGTCCTGGTTTAGTCCTGGTTTAGTCCTGGTTTAGTCCTGGTTTAGCCCTGGTTTAGACCTGGTTTAGACCTGGTTTAGTCCTGGTTTAGTCCTGATCTAGCTCTTTTTTTTAAACTCGGGGCTTTTGAACGTTTTGCTTGATAACAAAACAAAAGAAGAAAAACCCATTAACAGCTTGTGGCAGCTTTACATTTTTAGCTGATGAAATGTTTGTTGTTAATTTGCAGATGTTTTTTTTTTTTTTTTTTTTTCCATGTCCCTGATCAGAAATGATCAAATAGCCTTAGTTATCGCTTGAATCCAGTTTATTAAATTGGTTACTAAGGCTATTAACTATGACACCTTAACATAAAAATACAGTTTTGGCTCCGGTGGATTACGTAACACTGACCTCACGATGGAAACAAACACCATGATGGAGCCTTTCAGTTCGACATTAATCGTGCACCAGATGTTACTCTCCTCCCAGCTCTTCACATACACCTGCGATCTGTTTTTTCTGACCACAGGGAGGAGCTGTTGCAGAGCCTGGCCATCGTGCAGCACAGTTTATTGGGAGCTGGGAGTCTTCTGCGGCTGCTGGACGGACAGCGTGTCTCTGACCTGTGAGGCTAATACAAAAACAGTCTAAAGAACACACACACAGCCCTGTAGAGTATATATATATGTGTGTATATGTGTGTATATACTGGACCAGCGCTACTACAGTCCGCTCACGTCTCCACTCTTTGTCTGCAGTGTGCCCTCGCTGGTGAAGCTGGGGGAGATCAGGCTGCACATAGGGGTGGACTATGGTAAGAAAAGCAAGAAAAAGAAAGAAAAGAAACGAGGTGTAAAGGCAGAAGTGGAGAGAGTGGTGAGGTTTAAGGCGCTGCAAATGATATTATTAATAATAACTATACAATTTACAGTCTTAAACTTGACAAAACATGAGCTATAGTTTATTAAAGAAGACCTATTGTGCTTGTGTCTCTATGGTTCTCATCTCTCTGGGTCATTCTGTTATAATTTACACATTTTAAATCACAATATTCATCTAAAACGGCGTAATAAAAGAAACGAATCCGCTGAGTTCCACATAAAACTGCAGTGTCCAGTGGGAGCTGACGTCGCCGCAAGAGTCGTGTAGCTGTAGCGCCCCCTATGGACAGAGCACGTCACGCTACAGCAGCACGTTTTTACATTTGGACCGAAATGACGACGCGACGCTGACGAATTTTACAAGAATCACCGATTAAGAAAATAAAACTGGAGAAGGAAGTGCGACGTCACAGGGGGCGTGTCACGGGGGCGTGTCCAGGTGGAGGTTAAACAGGCGTTGATCGACAAAATGGCGTCTTGATCAAACATGAATCACTCCAAATACAACTTCAGAGACTCAACGAGAAAAAACGAGAAAAGGTTTTTAATTACGTAGTTGATCAGCCTGGATCATTCTTAATAAAGTTTTCTCATTATCACGTTTTGTTCCTGCCTTATTAAAGGAAAAATTTTTTACCTGCTCGTCCAGGAGGGGGCAAACTTTTTGACACACGGCCCACAGTGGGTCTGAAATGTGACAAAGGGGCGGGGCCAGGATATATATATATGTTTATTTGACATTAAAGATTTGGGCTGTAACATTTAGCAAAACATGAATATTCAAGGCTCATTGTGCAAATTGTTTTCCAAATGCATCTTTTAAAAATTCACCTTCAGACACTTTTGCTAATTTGAATGCCAGCAAAAAAAAACGTGCCTTGGTTCTTTGATCAGACTTCGGTGAAAAAATATTTTGTTTCGCTCTGTATTAAACACTCAACGCTCACTATCCACTTTTCTTTAATAAGCTCATTTTTGCAGAAGGGCTGATAAAAGAATAAGAATAATACAAGGTTGATGTAGCTGAAGTGCGGCATAATTTGGTCACGTTCGGCCGGATTAATAAGCCTGACGGGCCGTATGTAGCCCCGGGGGCCGTAGTTTTCCCACCCCTGTGTGAGTCTGATTATAGTAACAAATCATCTCTGACACCTGTGGATCATTACGTCAAATTTTAGACATTTTAAATCACAATATTCATCCAAAACGACTTAATAAAAGAAACAAATAACACTTTACACTATGGAGAGCTGCACATCACACGAGCGATTAAAAAACTGACCACGCTGCCGAATCCTACGAGTATCACCGAGTCAGAAAGTACAATGAAACGACACAAGTACAGAGGTGTGGGCGTGTACATGTGACAGTGAAAACAGGGCTGGATCAGAGCAATGACATCGTGAATGTAGGAGAAAAACGATTACTCAAACATGTATGAATCACTTAAATACAAAGGCGATGTGTCATTTAAGGCTAATTAAGGTAGTTATTATAAAGCGGGCCTAAACACTTAAGTAAAGCGAATTTAAAAAATGGTGGAATTTCTTGAGATACTGGAGTAAACATGAGTAAATAAAGCAGCTGCCTCTCCACCTCTGCCTCGTCCTGCCTCTGCTCAGTATGCTCTGTGTGTCCCTTGTGTCTCCTCCCATCCAGATGATTCACAGGAGAACTACAGAGAGTCCATCTGCCAAACCCTGCGTCTGCTGCTACGTGAGTGCAGATTCTAAACCCCACACCTCCGTCTCTCACTCCACATTCAAACAATCGCCCTGTTCAGACCCGTCAATCCAAACTGAACCATGAAAGTATCACAAGAGACGACGTGTTTGAGAGACTGTCTGTGAGAGGCTGTGTGCACACGTGGGTTAGACCCGGTTTAGTCCTGGGTTAGTCCCGGTTTAGTCCCGGTTTAGACCCGGTTTAGTCCCGGTTTAGTCCCGGTTTGGTCCCAGTTTGGTCTCAGTTTAGTCCTGGTTTAGACCTGCTTTAGTCCCGGTTTAGTCTCAGTTTAGTCCTGGTTTGGTCCCGGTTTGGTCTCAGTTTAGTCCTGGTTTAGACCTGCTTTAGTCCCGGTTTAGTCTCAGTTTAGTCCTGGTTTAGATCTGCTTTAGTCCCGGTTTAGTTCTGGTCTAGTCCCGGTTTAATCCTGGTTTAGACCCGGTTTAGTACCGGTTTAGACCCTATTGAGTCCCGGTTTAGTCCCGGTTTAGTCCCGGTTTAGTCCCGGTTTAGTCCCGGTTTAGTCCCGGTTTAGTCCCGGTTTAGTCCCGGTTTAGTCCCGGTTTAGTCCCGGTTTGGTCCCGGTTTGGTCCCGGTTTAGACCCTGTTGACTCCTGGTTTAGTCCCGGTTTGGTCCTGGTTTGGTCTCGGTTTAGACCCGGTTTGGTCCCGGTTTGGTCCCAGTTTAGACCCGGTTTAGACCCTGGTTTGGTCCCGGTTTAGTCCCGGTTTGGTCCCGGGTTTAGACCTGCTTTAGTCCTGCTTTAGTCCCGGTTTAGTCTCGGTTTAGACCTGCTTTAGTCCTGCTTTAGTCCCGGTTTGGTCCCGGTTTGGTCCCGCTTTAGTCCTGGTTTAGACCCGGTTTAGTCCCAGTTTAGTTCTGGTCTAGTCCTGGTTTAGTCCCGGTTTTATCGTGTGTTCACACTTGAAGACTCTTGTTTTCACACAGAATCAGGTTTGTGCAGTGAAACTAATTTGAAACGAAGAAGATTGAGTCGTGTTTAATCAAACACTTGTTAATGTTTGTGTTTTGTTTTATTAAAAAGTTCAGTCAGTAAAAACATTTGGTTTGGAGCAGCGTTCAGACTTAAGAGGAAGTAATTGAGCAATTTCTGTGTTAAACGGCAATAATTAAAAGTCTACATGAAACACACAGAGAGAGACGAGCTTTTCATTTTTCATGTTCATTTTGATTCAAACTCAAAATTAACATGATGCAGGTTTAAGACGTTTCTTTTTTCATCTATATTAAAAAATCTTAAATTTTTACATTCATTTAATCAGGAGTTATCAGTCAATCAGTTAGGGCTGGTTTATCAGTTCGAAACGTAGTATCGGTTCAATATTAAAAATGTAGCCGATATTTGACACTGATACATGTATGTGCAGGTTATCAGCCACAGCAGCAAGACAAATGTCGGATATTGTATCAGCCACAGCCAAATGGACGTAGCTAACCTGCTAGCTGCCGTGTTCCAAACAGAAAGTGATCATGGGCGCACTTCCTGTTCCATCAACTCTGGCTCCAGTTCACTTTCTATTGAAAAACTCTCCAGACTCGTCATTTTGGTCTTAAATGTTCGTATTAAACCCGCTCTACGTGATCCTGGGGTTTTTATTTCACTAAATCAAGATTTGAACATCAATAATAATAAGTTATCAGTTCATATTTCAGGTTCCATGGAGAATGTGATTTAAATATGTGACGAACTGATTCTGATTTTAAAACAAAACCTGCCCGTCTAATACTTAAACGTAAATGCGCTTTAAGATCTGTTTTCTATATTCTTTCAGCCTTCATCTATAGAATCTTTGTCACTACCATAGACTGTTTATATAAATAGATGTAGCTAGCCTGTTAGCCGCTACGTTTCAAACAGGAAGTGATCATGACGCACTTCCGGTTCAATCGACTCTGGCTCCAGTTCACTTTCTATTGAAACACTGTGGCCCCTCTCTCTGTACCTGCTGCTGTCAGACTCGTCATTTTAGTCTTAAAATAACACAAAAAAAAACAAAAAAAAAAACTAAAAGAGCAGGTTAATACGAACATTTGAGGGTTTTTTCTTTTTAGGTTTTGTTTTAAGTAGTTATTTTGATGTTGTTTTTTATTTTGCGTTTTTTGGGGTTTTTTTGGGTTTATTGTGAGTTGTTTTTTTTTGTTTTTAGTGTCCCCTCTCTCTGTACCTGCTGCTGTCAGACTCATTTTGGTCTTAAAAATAACAAAAAAAAAAAAGCAGGATCAGGTTAATACGAACATTTGAGGGTTTTTTTTTTCTTTTTAGTTTTTTTTTTTAGTTATTTTGATGTTGTTTTTTTATTTTGCGTTTTTTGGGTTTTTTTGAGTTATTTTTTGTTATTTTGAAGGTTTTTTTCTTTTTACGTTTTTTTTTTTTTTTTTTTTTAGTTATTTTGATGTTTTTTTATTTTGAGTTTTTGGGGGTGTGTTTTGGGTTATTTTGAATTTATTTTTTGTTTTTACTGTCCCCTCTCTCTGTCCCTGCTGCTGTCAGACTCATGTTGGTCTTAAATGTTCGTATTAACCCTCTACATGATCCTGGGGTTTTTATTTCACGTCTGTGTCTGTAAATCAACATATGAACATTAATAACAGACACATCAGGTCCTTCTTTCCCCGACGTCGCTCCTGTTAGCGTTAGCAACAGGTTTGATTGACAGCGTTGCTAAGCGCCCGCTCCCTGCTAAACCAGTGGTGCGGACAGGAATGGGCGTTACCTTCAACAGCCTTGCTCCTGATTGGCTCTTTGGTTGCTATGACACTCGAGGTCGGACTTCGCTGTACCTGCTCCGGCCTCGATGAGCTTCATGTGGAGCTGAAGCTGTGGGTGACGTCACTCTCTCTTTACTCCGTCTGTAGTAACTTCTCGTGTAAATTGGTCTGTATTTCAATTATAAATGAAGCTTATAAACTCTATGTATTATTCATATACTTTCTGACATTCAGTGAGTTCTCCAGGCGGCTCATTAATCTACACTACGTTACACCAACTAAAGACGGGAAGTAAACTCCAAACTGAACTCAAATATTTAAATTACAGAAAAAGATCATGTAATGAAATTAGCATAAAGGGAGTTTTCTTCCGCCATGGGCTGCTTCAAACGTCGTGTTTTTGATGAATAAGAAGCAGTATTTTTTGCCTGTGATGATCTAAAAGCACAAACTAATTGCATTTTAAAACTTGGAAATGTCAAATTTACATATAATCCCTTTAGTTAGTGTGGCACCAGTTTGAGTTAACAGCCCACTGCAGGAAACGTCTGATGGTTTCAAACTCATAATTACACAGTGTGATTTTAAAGACTCAGAGCTGGAGTTGTGTAATATAGTTTAATCTCACTTTACTGTCCAGGATTTGTCTATAACCGATATTAAAGGTGCATGGTGTAACTTTTCTGGTGTCTGAATCGGCTTGAACAAACATGTTTCAATTCTGTTCTGAGTTCACCTTCAAATTTGAGGGAATGAACTGATCAACTAACACAAGAAAACCACGAATCTCAGAGCTGTCGAGTCCAACTACAGAAACTACGAGATTTTTCTATATAAACCTTTATATTTTCTTCTGTTTCTGTCACAGTTCTGCCTCTTTACATGTCGCCTCTCACCTCAGCTCAGGGTCGTCTGTGTGTACTCGTCTGTTCAGTCTTTCATAGATTATTGACCAACTGTAATCATGAAGGAAGAGATCACAGACCAGGTAGAGAGTTGAAAGAAGATTATCTGATGAATGAAGCGAGAGACAGCAGCACATGCGTCGTGTTTCAAAGGAGTTTTCCAATATTTAAAAGTACGATCTATAGAAGACAGGACTTATAAGGACTTAACTCTTTTTACATACTGTCCATGTAAGGTCATAAATGGATGTATCATGGATGACAGATGCTGCAGTCACTAAAAAAAAGTTTTACAAGACCTTTTTTTACTTGAAAATAGACACTAGTAACAGCTGGTTCTGTTGAAGACGTCTTAAAATCAGCATTTGTCTCATTCTTACAGAGAAACAAGTTTAGCTCAATGTTTAAGACACAAACTATTCAACACACAGTTTGAGAGTAAAATAAAAATCATGCTTTCCCCAACCAAACCACTCCAGCTCTGTTTCTGTAATAATCTGTTGGCTGAACTTTTATTTCTGTTTGAGTTACCTGTTCTGGGTTTATTTCCCTTATTGAATCCCCAGTGTGGAAGAGATTTTCTTTCATATTAAATAAGACATTTTTCCTCAGCTGTTTATTGCCTGATTTACCATATTATTATAAATGTATGTAAATCAAAAGACGTTTGACTGCATTCTGTCGCATTTGAGTCCATATTTGGAAATCCGAGCGCGAGTATCATAGCAATCAAAGAGCCAATCAGGAGCGAGGCTTTCTTAGCAACGCTGTCAATCAAACCTGTTGCTAACGCTAACAGGAGCGACGTCGGGAAAAGAAGGACCTGATGTGTCTGTTATTAATGTTCATATGTTGATTTACAGACACAGACGTGAAATAAAAACCCCAGGATCATGTAGAGGGTTAATACGAACATTTAAGACCAACATGAGTCTGACAGCAGCAGCTAGTTTTTCATAGAAAGTGAATTAGAGCCAGAGTGGCGGCTAGCAGGTTAGCTACGTCCATTTATATAAACTATGAATATATACAAAGCACTTTATAAAGCCAAAACTTTACTATTATTTTTCTTTTTTATTCTAGATCACATTTTGGAGCATTCAGAAGACGACACCAAGTCACTTTTTGTCATCATTAAGGTACTGTCTCCTCACTATGTCCCCTCACTATGTCCCCTCGCTCTGTCTCCTCACTATGTCCCCTCGCTCTGTCCCCCTCACTATGTCCCCTCGCTCTGTCCCCTCGCTCTGTCTCCTCGCTCTGTCTCCTCACGCTGTCCCCTCGCTCTGTCCCCTCGCTCTGTCCCCTCGCTATGTCCCCCTCGCTCTGTCTCCTCGCTCTGTCCCCTCGCTCTGTCTCCTCGCTCTGTCCCCTCGCTCTGTCCCCTCGCTCTGTCCCTCTCGCTCTGTCCCCTCGCGCTGTCCCCTCGCGCTGTCCCCCTCGCGCTGTCCCCTCGCGCTGTCCCCCTCGCTCTGTCCCCTCGCGCTGTCCCCTCGCGCTGTCCCCTCGCGCTGTCCCCTCGCTCTGTCCCCTCGCTCTGTCCCCTCGCTCCTCCGTCCCCTCGCTCCTCCGTCCCCTCGCTCCGTCCCCTCGCTCCGTCCCCTCGCTCCGTCCCCTCGCTCCGTCCCCTCGCGCCTCCCCCTCGCTCCGTCCCCTCGCTCCGTCCCCTCGCTCCGTCCCCTCGCTCCTCCGTCCCCCTCTCTCCTCCGTCCCCTCACTCCTCCGTCCCCTCTCTCCTCCGTCCCCTCTCTCCTCCGTCCCCCTCGCTCCGTCCCCTCGCTCCGTCCCCCTCGCTCCGTCCCTCTCTCTCCTCCGCCCCCTCTCTCCTCCGTCCCCTCGCTCCGTCCCCTCGCTCCGTCCCCTCTCTCCGTCCCCTCTCTCCGTCCCCTCTCTCCGTCCCCTCGCTCCGTCCCCTCGCTCCGTCCCCTCGCGCCGTCCCCTCGTCCCGTCCCCTCGCTCCGTCCCCTCGCTCCGTCCCCTCGCTCCGTCCCCTCTCTCCGTCCCCCCTCGCTCCGTCCCCTCGCTCCGTCCCCTCGCTCCGTCCCCTCGCTCCGTCCCCTCGCTCCGTCCTCTCACTCCTCTTCCGCTCTGACACCTCATTCTCTCCGTCTGCAGATCATCAGCGACCTCATGTTTTTCCGGGGCACTCACAAAAAGGAGTTTGATTCGCGTTGGAAGAGCTTCACACTGGTCAAAAAGTCCATGGAGAATCGGGTAAAGGCGGCGGCGCTGATTGACCGTTTCAATCAGGCCACTGTGATTTAAATATATTTTTTTATTTTTCTGCAGCTTCTGGGCGGAAAGAAGCACATACGAGCCCTGCTCATCGACCGAGTACTACTGCAACACGAGGTCAGGGTCACCACAGGGGATCGGAGGAGTGGGAGTAGTTGCAGTAGCAGTAGTTTTATTGTAGTAATACTAGTAATCACATATTTCGCAGTAGCAGTAACTATCCAGTGGTATTAGCAGCAGTACGAGCTGTAGCACTTAAAGAAGTAATAAAGAAATGTTATTTTTTTAATAATATTATGAGGGGTGATGAGGCAGTAGTGGAAGTAGTGATCGTAGTAAAAGTAGTAGTAGTATGTCACTGAGTGTATCAATGTATTCGGCAATTTATGAACTTCTTGAACAGTGACTCATGTTTAGCTTTTGGCTTTAAACATAAATTTCACATCAACTACGTCATGAAGAGGAAAATCAGACGGAGACATGAGGCTTTTGAAATGAAGCCACTAGAGATGTGAACGGTTTACTTCAGACCATTCCACATGAGTAACACAAGGTTAGACACATATTTATCTGCATACTTCTATGTCACACTAGAATGAGCTGAATATTTTACTTTTTAATGTTATTTTACCTCAAACTGTGGTGTGTGCAGTGATTAAACAGGACACTGAAATAACGTTATAGGGCTGTGAAAAGTATCGATACTAAAACCCAACAATCCTTTTCCTCTTTGGGAAATTATGAACATTACATTAAATCACTGCTATAAGTTCAACACTGAAATATCCACTTTTTCAATTTTAACCCTTTATTCCCTAATTTAGGATCAAGGCCAAATTTGACCCATTGGGCTCGCTTATTTATCCAAAAGAATATAAAACGTACTTCTAGACATTCTGCAAGGTATTACTAAAAAGATCAACAAAAAAACACAAGTTTACCAACCGCTGGTTTGTTGAGATGATTTTGTTTGTGTAGTTTTCCATCTTGTCACTGTCTGGCTCATTTTAGTTCAATATTCATCCACTAGGTGTCTCTATGCAGGGGCCAGAAGTGGCACTCTGGCTTTTGAAGTTAAATTTGACTTTTTTTTTGTGTTATTTGTTCATTTTGAGTAGGAGCAATTAACTGCGGAAATATGGAAACTAGATTCTCATTTGAGCAAGTACTAATACTGCAAAAATCATATTTATAACAGGGCAGAATTTGAGAGTTACTGAACCGTTTTAGTGTCATTCTGAGCTTTATCTGAACCATAACCTGAGTAAAAAAAAGTGAGTGTGACGTCATTCACCGCGTCCAGCTCCAAATGAAGCTCATCGAGGCTAGAGCAGGTATAGCGGCCATTTTGGAGCCGAGTTCTAACCCCGAGTATCACAGCAACCAAAGAGCCAATCAGGAGCGAGGCTGTTGAAGGTAACGCCCCTTCCCGTCTGCACCACTGGTTTAGCAGGGAGCGGGCGCTTAGCAACGCTGTCAATCAAACCTGTTGCTAACGCTAACAGGAGCGACGTTGAGGAAAGAAGGACCTGATGTGTCTGTTATTAATGTTCATAATTTGACAGCAGCAGGGACAGAGAGGGGACACAGCGTTTCAATAGAAAGTGAACTGAAGCCATCCATCTAAACTTTTCAAAATGACACGAATAACATTACTATTCTAACGTATAACTAACTATATAACTAATTTAGATGATTTTCCTCTAATTATAGATCATCCCTGTTAGATTAGTCCAGTTTTTCTTCCAATTTCATTTTTTTTTTGTCCTTTTATTTGTTGAAAACCAATGTTATGATGCCTTCTATGGATTTAAACAAATGGACTGTGCTGTTTCTATGTTTCTATGTTTTTATTAGATGAGGAAGTTGGTGGTGGAAGGCTGCGAGTACAAAGTGATCCATCAAGATCTGCTCTGTGATCTGCTGCTTCTGTCGACGAGCAGCTACAGCCAGGTAAAAACACCCAACATCCACTCACCAAACATCACAAGCACTGACAAAAACACAAAACACGCAGAACTGGAATTAAATCATGTTTTTCTATGAGTTTTTTAAAAGGTGCCAGGAAATGTTTTTGTGTGCAATCAAATATTGGACAAAAATATAAAGATAAAATTACCGGTAACCACAAAATTATAGAAATGTTTGGAAGATAAGTTTGTATTCATTAATTTGTTTAAACTCAGACACATTTCTGACTCGGGAGTGGAGCTCAACAGTGTCCTTTGTCGTGTCCTTTGTCGTGTCCTTTGTCGTGTCCTTTGTCGTATCCTTTGTCATATCCTTTATCGTGTCCTTTGTCGTATCCTTTGTCGTATCCTTTGTCATATGCTTTGTCGTGTCCTTTGTCATATCCTTTGTCGTGTCCTTTGTCGTATCCTTTGTCGTATCCTTTGTCGTATCCTTTGTCGTATCCTTTGTCGTATCTTTTGTCGTGTCCTTTGTCGTGTCCTTTGTCGTGTCCTTTGTCGTATCTTTTGTCGTGTCCTTTGTCGTGTCCTTTGTCGTGTCCTTTGTCGTATCCTTTGTCGTATCTTTTGTCGTGTCCTTTGTCGTGTCCTTTGTCGTGTCCTTTGTCTGCTCTGGTTACGGAAATAAACTTTCTGAAAAAAAAAAAATTAAGAGTTCAAAGGCATCTTGAGGCTAACCAGCTACATGCTAACCAGCTACATGCTAACTAATATCCATAACTAGGAATGGGACGATATTAAAGTTTAGACTCATGATTATTTTGACCAAAATAACGATATTATCACAATAATTATCAATTACCAAACAATCTGCAGGTGTCTGAGCATCACCTTTATTGTTTTTTTGCTGCAAGTGAAATTAACAATGAATGAATAATAAATGTGTCAATTATAAAACTCATGACTATAAAAAAAAACACCACATGAACCAACCTGAGAAAGCCCCAGAAAAAGGACATGATAAAGGATACGACAAAGGACACGACAAAGGACACGACAAAGAACACGACAAAGGACACGACAAAGGACACGACAAAGGACACGACAAAGGACACGACAAAGGACACGACAAAGGACACGACAAAGGACACGACGAAGGACACGACGAAGGACACGACGAAGGACACGACGAAGGACACGACGAAGGACACGACAAAGGACACGACAAAGGACACGACAAAGGACACGACAAAGGACACGACAAAGGACACGACAAAGGACACGACAAAGGACACGACAAAGGACACGACAAAGGACACGACAAAGGACACGACAAAGGACACGACAAAGGACACGACAAAGGACACGACGAAAGGACACGACGAAAGGACACGACGAAAGGACACGACGAAAGGACACGACGAAAGGACACGACGAAAGGACACGACGAAAGGACACGACGAAAGGACACGACGAAAGGACACGACGAAAGGACACGACGAAAGGACAACACGACGAAAGGACACGACGAAGGACACGACGAAAGGACACGACGAAAGGACACGACGAAAGGACACGACGAAAGGACACGACGAAAGGACACGACAAAGGACACGACAAAGGACACGTCAAAGGACACGACAAAAAAATGACACAAATGATTAATTGTGGACCTTTTTGATTACGATTAGTGATATTATTGTACCACATATCTGAGCGAGCTTTGGAACTTTTAATGTTTTCTTTCTCTGTGCGAAGAATGAATGAATGACACTGTTGATCTCCATGAGCTTGATGCACATTTAAAACAATTTCAGTCTGGTGTAGTCAATACATGACCCACCTGAACAGATTTCTGAACAATAAATCAAAAACAAATAGTAATAATTGCCCTCTACACATTTGTTTCTTGAATTAACCAGAACTGATGTATATTTTTCCTGTTTTTGTTGAAGGTTCGCAGTCGTGCTCAGAGTGTCCTCATGACGGCTTTAGGGACCTACAGTTTTTCCTACAGAGACATAATTCCACGAGTCGTACAGCTGCTGGCCCCTGAACACATCACGGCATCACAGCAGCAGTTCAAGGTAACGCCGATGATAACGACGCCGGGAAATCAATATGAGATTTAAAAGTATCTGCTCATCATTCATCAGGAGAAGTTTAAACAAGCTGCAACAATCACATCATTTTCACCAGCTAAATATGTATAAAAATGGCTAATTTAGTTCATTTTAAACTGTTTGCTGTGCTCCAAAGTTATTCCTCACTTTCCCAACACGTTCCTACGACTTTCAGAGGCCAGAGTGGAATTTTGACTAACAATAACTAGCATGCTAACAGCGCACCAGCCTTATTTCCTGGTTTACACATAATAAAAGTGCTCTGATTAGCACACAGCGTCTCATTTTGACCCTAAGAGCGGCTTTTGTAATCTATCTGTAAATCTGGTTAAAAAGCTCATTTTACTTTAATGCATGAATTAAAATGGATACACAAACTTTAAGACTAACAAGAGAAAAAAAAAGTCTAGAAACTGAAAGTACAATTGTTTAGAGGCTTTATTTTTAAATCTAAACAACTGAAACTAGAAATTAAAGAACAATCCCACTACGTAATAAAATAAAATACTTCTACAACATATTAATTTACTCCAAACTCAGTGGTGGCTCATTCTATAGCCACAGCTGAGCCTTATGGGTGAAGTGTCTTGCCCAAGGGCACAATAACATCTGGGATCGAACCACCAACCTCAAACTAATGTCGTTCCCTCGTCACAAACAGACCTGGAGTTGTTGTTTTTTGTTTCATTCACATGTTTAACTCACAAACAAACCTGCAGATTTAGGCTGAGTTCTTCTCTCAAACTGAAAACACTCTGTTCCACCTTGTGATGTCATCATGTGATACAGGAAGTGCTCCACTGTGTTTTTAAACTCCACACACCTTCATTTTTAGAAACACAACTCCAGGTCTGTTTTTGAGGAGGAAACAGCGTTAAAACACGACTTATAGCACCTTTAAGTCTAAACAACAACTGAAACGAGCACATTAAAGAAAAAAATCAACCGCTTAATAAAAATCCTTTCCGCAAACAGACCTTGCTGCAGGTGAGTTACAGGAATAAAACATTAACAAAACTGAAAACTTCTTTATTAAACAGACGCACTAAACTGGAGCGAGGCGATGTCCTTGGTTTGTGGATGAAGCTCTACAAACGTAAACTCAGATACTTTCTTTCATATAGAAACTCAACCCGAGACTCGAGAACGTCTCTAAAAATATGAACTAATAAATAAAATGGATTCATATGGATTAAATTAAAAGTACAACATTAAAGCACCAATAATACAGAGTGTAAATTGTGTCTCTTTACAATTTAAAACATTTATAACACAGACAGTTGATCAGATCTGAATCAGACTCAGTTTTTTACCTCGTTTAATCCACCTCTTGTTTTTCAATATTGATTTTATGATTATTTAAGTTTAGTTTTGTTGTATTGTGATTGTAAAGTCTTTCTTAGTCTGTAAAGCACTTTATGAGACGAACTGTGCTGTACAAATAATCCGTCCTTGCCTCTTTATGGACTCCATTAGTGGTATGGGGCGACAGTAGCTCAGTAGGTTGAGTGTTTGTCCACTGATCCGAAGGTTGGCGGTTCAAATCCCGCTCTCTACATAAAACATCATTGGTTGAGTGGTTAGATCCACTGACTCTAAGGTTGGTGGTGCAATTCCAACCCTCACAGATGAATTCTGTCGTTGTGTCCTTGGGCAAGACACTTAACCCACCTCGCCCCCAGTGTCTGCGTACACTGGTGTGTGAATGTGTGTGTGGATGGGTGACTGGTTCCTTGTTGTAAAGCGCTTTGAGTGCCTTGAAGGTGGAAAAGCGCTATATAAAGATGTGACCATTTATGAAGCACTGGATTTCTTGCCGTGTTCTTGTTGGACCTTGTTGAATGTGGTAGCTCCGTCTGGCAGCAAACCAGGGCAATGTATTTCAAAATTTAGAATTTTCTAGGTGGCACTGTCAAGTCGTTTTGAGTCGGACGGTTTGGTGATGGCGATTTTATTACATTTTTGATGGAACCATAGTTTTTTGGGAGCGATATTCATGTTGAATTCTTTTTCTTAATAACAACTTTTTGGTGTTTTTCCTGTTCTACAGTGAAATTTTAGCTTTAGAGAGTTTAATAAATAACTTCTATGACTCAGTGTAGAGACAAACTAATTATAAAGTGATTAAATTTAAAGCTGTTTATTTATGTTTTCTATTTTCTGGTACATTTAGAAGGTTTTCAGATAATCCTGGTTTAGTTTTGTGTCAGTGGAACATTGTAGTTTCAATATTATCGTTTATCGACTATATTTTCTTCAGCGATATATCGACAGGCCGAGCCAATCCTCTTCAGTTATTATTCAGCAGAAGACTGACTGAACTAGAGCTGAACTGTTCTACAAATATAGCATTTCCATTTTTTTTAGCTTTGTGAATTTCTTTTTACTTCACATTTTAAGGTTTTAAATATTCACTAGCAGAGTAAATGGAAAAAGAAAATTAACTGCTAAACTCAAACTGGAAACTCAAGCATTTCATAACCGAAAAGACCAGACCAACTTTACACACCAAGAGCCACTTATGAAAATATTTGACCTTCTGAATCCCGCCAGGTCTAAAATTAGGTCGCACCACTGCTGTAATAGTTCGAACGTGGAGATTTTTGCTTGTGTCTGTTATAAAGTGAAAATCCGTGACACATGTGGATCTTTATGTTGCATTTTGAACATTTTAAATCACAATATTCATCTAAAACGACGTAAAAGTCTTGACAGTCTTCTATTTTCCTCGATGTGTTCTTCTTTGGTGGTAAATATCGCCTCTTTCACCCTTCTCCAGGGCGCCCTCTACTGTCTGCTGGGCGCGCAGAGCGGACTGTGCCTGTCCAGTGTTCGGGATTGGGACGGGATCGGTGAAGTTTGGCCGGCTTTGGTGCGCTGTGGCCTCTCTTCCACCATGACCCTGGAAAAACCCTCCATCGGGCGACTTCTGGACGACATAATCGATCGAATCCACAGACAACACGAGACAGTCGGGATTTTCTTTGTGGTGAGTAAAATGTGACTTCAATAGAGAGAATTCAAGGGTTTTTATTAGGTTTGACATTTGTATTTAAATTATGACCAAACTACGGATGCCACAATGTAATTTTTTTATTTTTTTTGTTGGTACATTTTTTATTTATTTATTTAGTTTATTTCATTCATTTATAGTAAACATAAAAACATGTTTTGTTTTAACACAAAATGTCTTTGAATGAAAAGGAGCAGAAAGAAGTTATAACTTATAATATCTGCCCCTTTTTTACAAAGGATATTTACAATTCCGATTTTATTATTATTATTTTCTTTCTTTTTTAAGTGACACACAGCTGACACATGCAGCTAAAACACAGCATAATTTGGATGATATAACAACTCATAATATTATAGTAATTACCTGTAAACAACAGCAATTACTAAGCCTTTTCATATTTTTGCAGCAGAGAGTATTTGACCTTATATTTAAATGATTTAATACATTTTGAAGTTTTGATTTGTTCATCTAGACTGTTCCATAAGCCAACACCTTTAATTGAAATACACGTTTCCTTTGTTTTTGTTCTAAACTTGGGTTTTTTAAAGATTTCAGTTCCTTTTAAATTATAACAACTTTCTCTTTTGATAAATAGTCTTTGTAGATTAGTAGGTAATGCTTTTTGATTTGCTTTATACATGACCTTTAACATACCAAGTTCTACCAATTCACCAAATTTCAGGGTCTTTAGCTGCAGAAATATAGGATTTGTCGAATCTCTATCATCAAATCATGAGACTATTACAAAAACTCGTCATTTTCTTTACTCACTGTTGCCGTGTTTCGAGTATGTACACAGCTTTTATGTAATTTTTATGTAATTTTGAACTTATTGTAACAAAAACAGACTCAAAACTTTAAAATTCTTATGATTATCCTTTTTTTATAAGTTCTCACCATTATATTTGCACCTGAACAATCACTATTAATACACACTGTCGTCCCAGTTTAGTAAATATTAGCTTTTAGCATTAAGTTTTGACCATAGAGTGTTTATATAAGTGAACGTAGCTAACCTGCTGGCCGAGATCTTGACAGTCCTGGTGGCTTCCAACGTTACTGGCACAAGCAGATCCCACCTGAGATGTTTTCTACACGGCACACTGCAGGGGGCGCCGTCATGGTCTGGGGCTTTTTGCTTCAGTGGAGTCAAACGGCAGCGTGTGGAGATGTTTCAGGGGCGTCCCTCATCACCAAAGCCCGTCGTCTGTGAGGTCATGACTGGGTTTTTCAACAGGACAATGCAACAAAGGCCAAAGGACGTCTTCCAGAGAAATAACATCTGTCTTTTGAACCATCCTGCCTGTTCCCCTGATTTAAATCCAACTGAGAACATTTAGGGTTGGACGGGAAGAGAAGTTTATAAAAATGGACACCAGCTCCAGCATCTTCACCACATGGAGCAACATCCCACTAGACTCTGGAAACACGAGCATCAAGCATCAAGCGTGAAGAAACGAGTTTTTGAAGTGATTAACAAGAATGGTGCAGCCACTCAGTCCTTTTTTGGTGTGTTTTTTTTTTTGAGATGTGGTCTTAAACTTTTGATCAGTTGATGAACAGTTTCATTTTCGTCTCAATCCCATTTCTTCTTTTTGCATTTTGAAACACGACTTAGAACCTTCTTAAGATCCAACAGTGCAAAATGTGAATTCTTGCAACTTTTCAGCTGGTTTTAAAATTTAGATCAGGAGTTTTTTAGTTAGTTAGTTAGTTCAGGAGTATTTTTTATACTAACAATACATATTCAATACTTGTACGGCACAAATGAAAGTGAGATTATGGTCAGTGATTCATCTTTTTCAATTTTCTTCTACTTATCCGGGGCCAGTCGCCGGGGCAGTAGTGTAAACAGGGCCTCCCAGACTTCCCTCACCCCAGACACTTCCTCCAGCTCCTCCGGTGGGACCCCAGGGCGCTCCCGGTAATAATAGTAAAACCATGGAGACCTTCTCACAATCAGAAACAAAACTATTTAACTCTGCGGCAGTGAGCGTGTGTACACAGAGGGAAGTAGCCGTAATAGGACTTTACAGATTCAAAAGCGAACACTATCTACATGATTATATTACATTTATTCTTATTATTGCTCTGTATTTTGTTTTCCATTTTTATTCTATCTGCACTGGCCCAAACTCAATCTGTCTGCTCAATTGCCTGGCTTTATAAGAAAAATCCAAATCACAAATTTCATCTGATGGTTTCATATCCTGTTGTGTGTTTTTCATCGCCGGGCAGGTCTCGGAGGAGTGTGTGGAAATTGCCAATCAAATCGCTCAGTCCAGAAACCCAGCTCCTGCCTTTGACGTTCCCACAGTGGAGGAGCTGAAGGAGGGTCTGCAGCGGCAACGCATCAGGAACATCGTCAACTCCAGGTACAACTCAACATTTAAATATAAACTGTTAAAGGTGTACTGTGTGACTTTTCTCTACCCTTTTATGATTAGCCTTAATAAAGCATGAACAAAGACACTGTTTAATTAAGGGGTTATGGTTTGAAGTCATTGGATAAAGAAGTTCAGCTCCAGTCAAATGAAGCTCGTCGAGGCTAGAGCAGTTATAGCGGCTAATCTGGAGCTACCTTCCATATTTCACATTTCTGACAGCGAGTATCATAGCAACCAAAGAGCCAATCCGGAGCGAGGTTGTTGAAGGTAACGCCCTTTGTCTGCACCTCTGGTTTAGCAGGGAGCGAGCACTTAGCAACACTGTCCGTCAGACTTGTTGCTAACGCTAACAGGAGCGACGTCGGGGAAAGAAGGACCTGATGTGTCTGTTATTAATGTTCATATGTTGATTTACAGACACAGACGTGAAATAAAAACCCCAGGATCATGTAGAGGGTTAATACGAACATTTAAGACCAACATGAGTCTGAAGCAGCAGGGACAGAGAGAGGGGGCGCTGTTTAAAAAAACAAAAAATAAACGTAAAAAAAAACACCTCAAAATAAACTAAACAAAACAAACAAAAAAACCCTCAAAATAACAAAAAAATTAAATGAATAAATTCAAAATAACTAAAAAAAAAACCCCAAAAAAAACGTAAAATAACAAAAAAAAAAAAAAAGAAAAAAAAATTAATTCAAAATAACTAAAAAAAAAAAACTTAAATCAACTTACTAACTCAAAAAAAAAAAGTCAAAAAAATGAAGAAAATAAACTAGTAAAATTAATAAATCTCAATACAACAAAAAAACAAAACAGGATTATGTAGAGGGTTAATACAAACATTTAAGACCGATGGAGCTGGAAGTGCGCACATGGTCACTTCCTGTTTGGAGCGCAGCAGCTAGCAGGTTAGCTACGTCCATTTATATATATACAGTCTGTTTTTTGACCATACAGCTGCATTCAACAAAAAGCAGAGATTCGTAATAAAAAAAAAAAAAATGGCAGATCGTCACAGAGATGAGATCACATCAATTAGATTTTTATCATCACATCGTCCATCTGATAGTCTGACCCTGTATCGGACTAATCCTCCTGTATCTGAACAACATAAACACATATGGCCCTCACATAGCAACACAAAAACACACTTTTGCATGGGAAGGTGCAGACGAGGACTTTATATTTAGTCTAATCCCTGTTCTAAATGTAAGAAAAGTACAAAAATGTGAATGAGCGAACTCAAACAAGGCCAGTTTTTGTTCTCTACTGCAGTGACTAACATGGCTTCATGGATAAAACCACGATTGTACATTATTGCACAAACGTTTAATTAAAACACATTTTCTGCCACACAGGAAGTATGAAAAGCTCGTGAACGACCTTTTGGATTGCCTTGAAGACCGAGACCTGTAAGTATTTATGTAATGTTCAGCCATCAATGTAAAGTGACAAGAGTCTTTTAAGGTTAGGCCTCTCAGACATAAAGCAGTGCTACTGAGTTTCACTGTGCGATTATATGCCTCATTTAAAACACGGGGAGGAGGCATTAACTTCCTTGGCCAAAGTCGCATAAACCTTGAAGCCCCTTTAAGAAGAAGTTTGACTCTTCACCAGATTCTCCTTGAGGATCTGGTTTAAAATAACAGTGAATATTCAAATCTTGGGCAGTACAAATGAAAGAGATAATTTAAGCTTGTTCGGACGATTGTGAGGCGGCCATTTTGCAAAATATTCAGAATTATTCAAACAAAGTAAGTAGGTAAGTATATATAGATCAAAAAGTAGCCATAATGTTGTACGCTAACACTATACAGTATACATTATTTATATTTATTTATATTTATTTTTGTTTCACTTTGAGAATGTGGTTTAAAATACTGTAAATTTATAAAGATTTTCAAATTAGATGTTTTTTATTATTATGTGTGAGTAATCAAATTTCTTTTTTATGAATGGTAAAAAAACGATCTGTCTTCTTGATTCACTTCTTAATGTTGCCACTAAACTAAGGTTTCAAGAATAATGCAGGAGTTTCTGTCTGTACAGTATCTAAAAACTCTGCATATTTAGTTGATTCACATGGGTAAGAAATGTTTCAAGATTTCAAATTCAGCGAGATTCAGATTTTTTATTACCGCATGAGTATTGACATTTATTTTTATGTTAAACTCTCCTCTGTGTTTGAGTCTATACCTGCATCTGACTTTAACAATAATCTGTCACTAAAGAGGTTTAATCACAACTTTTAGCTTGTGGCGTGCGGTCTCTTCGCTGCGGTCTTTGCTCCCTGACATTTAAAATCTCATCCGATTCTCCTTGTGTCTGTGGTTTACACTGTTTATCGCACTTTTTATAATCGTTTAAGACTGAAATATCGCGTAGTGAGTGGCAGCTGTATTTAACAACCCTAGAATAAACCTTAAAATGTCACCATTCAAGTGTATATATTGTTATTTTTGCAGTCCATGGAAGTTTGAGCACATGTGCGCCGACCTCCTGTCCCTCCTCCTGCGGGACGACCACCCCCTGCCCCCCGATGCAGTGCTGTACTTCACCCAGGGCCTGGTACATGACTCCATCAGTATAAGAAAGGTCTGTATATCTCTTTGTATTGCTGTATTTTTGTGGTTGACTGGTTTCTGTATTTACCTTTATCTTATCTCCTCGCTGTGATAGGTTGCCATTTTGGCTGTGGCTGGGATTCTTAAACAGCAGAAACGGCCCAGACTGAAAATAACAGTGAAGCCTTCAGATATAAGTGAGTGCAGTTCTTTAGGCTTGTGTTTGTGGTGTACTTTTATGTGCGAGTACTTTTATACTTCTTGAAATATAAGCCATGCCAGTCTCTTTTGCTTGAGGGTCCACCACCTGCTTGTCTCCATGGAGATGTTACACAGTATGACTTTATTTCTTTATTCAATACATGTTAGACTCTGGGAAAAGGCAGCGCCCTCTTCAGGTGGTGGAGAGTCTTTGCCTGGAGGAGTTTAAGTATCTCGGGGTCTTGTTCACGAGTGAGGAGAGGATGGAGCGTGAGTTTGACAGTTGGATCAGCGTCTGCAGTGATTTGGTCGTTGTATCGTCTGTCGTGGTGAAGAAGGAGCTGAGTCAAAAGGCAAAGCTCTCGATTTACCTCAATCTGCCCTCACCTGTGGTCATGAGCTCTGGGTAAAACCGAAGCTGGAGGAAGTGTCTGGAGTGAGGGAAGTCTGGGAGTTCCTGCTTGGACTGATGCCCCTGCGATAAGAGGAAGAACATGGATGGAAATGGATGGATGTTAGATTCTTACTGTGGAAGTTCACCTTCTTGTCTCTGTGGAAGTAGATCAGTTTAATGTCACACTATGGAACATTAAACGTAACATGAATAATTGTAACATGAGTTTAAAGCAGTGACGTCACCGGAGAGAAGCAGGTGGCCCAGTCTTCACCAGAAACACTGATTCATGACGTATTGTGCGTTTATTTATTACATGTCTGTCTATTTCTTATGAGAATCTATGGTTTTCAGAATGATAAAACGGGCACAGTTGCCAAATATTAATAATTCAAAAATATATCTTTTTAAACGTGGAAAATTGCTCAAAATGGCACCTATAAACAGGCCCGTGATGATAAAAGCCTTATATTTTACATTTCAGCCATTTTCAAACTACTTCTGACACTAAAGTCTTGTAATTTCCTGCAGTAGACTCGGGGGGGATAATGTTCAGACAAAACCTGCAGGTCTTAGAAGATCATGAGATGTGTTGACAAAAGGAACAAATACGGTTAGACTTAGAATCTTTTGGCGCAGTGAAAAACGAAGCTCGCAAGAAAAAGTTAAGTTAAAGGTCATTTTGACAACTAAAATATTTTTGGTATAGATTTTGTCATCTGATTTTTGCTTAGAAATGAGTCACAGGATTATTAGAACTTTAAGAAGATGATTGAACTTTAAAAATCCAAAGGAGAAGTCTGGAGTTTTGTCTATGTCGCAACTAAACAGGAAAATTGTGAAAGGTTTTTGATGAAGGGACAAAAGTATAACATGAGTAAAAGTCCGATATTACACTAAATTTACTCCTAACGCTATTTCCTCCTCAAAATCAGTCGTGTTTCTTTTCATTCACACATGTTTGAGTAACACTTTATTATTAGTCTGTAACATCTCCAAACCTCAAAACACTCCGTTCCACCTTGTGATGTCATGAAGTGGTGATACAGGAAGTGCTCCACTGTGTTTTTAAACTCTACACCTTCATTTCTAGAATCATTTGGATCATTTCAGCCTCTGGAGTTGTCGATTTCTACTGAACTAAAGGTAAAAGGAGCTGTTAAAATGGTTGAAAACTACCACTTCATGACATCACGAGAGTCAGTTTTGCGTAATATCTCGGCTCAAAACGCTCCTTTCCACCTTGTGATGTCATCAAGTGATAGTTTTCAAGTGACCAGCTGTGTTTTATCTTTTGTTGAGTAGAGATTCAACTAGAATTCCAGAGCTGAAATCAACTAAATGATTCAAGAAATGAAGGGATATGTAGTTTAAAAACACAGTGGAGCACTTCCTGTATCACCACATGATGACATCACAAGGTGGAACAGAGCGTTTTCGTTTGACAGAAGAACTCTTAACATGTGTGACTGAAACGAAACACAACTCCAGGTCTGTTTGTGACGAGGAAACATTAGAACAGATCAGAAAACAGCGTAACACGAGCCCTTTAAAAGCTCAAAAGTTACTTAGCACTAACTTCGGTGCAGTTTTGTAATTTGTACTTGGTGTTCCGTGCACAGGTGGTGTCGAGGACCCAGAGGGAGTGTGTGTGGGGGACAGGGAGTCAAACCGCTGGCTGCAGTACGACAGCTCCAGCGTCCCTCTGACAGAGCAGCAGTGGGACACTCAGCCCTATGTGGAGAAAACCCATGTGGGATACTACTCCTGGCCCAGGTAACTCTGCGACACTGTGTAGAGTTAGTGCGGAGTGAGGTCACGATAACACACTTTGAACCACCGTATATCAGTGCTGAGAAATACCACGATAATATTGAAATTACTTAATGCCACTGACACAAAGCAAGATACTAATCCCAGTAAATCGTTTTTTAAATGTGCTGTATCATTTAAAGACCTGAGCTGCAACCATAGACTGTTTATATAAATGGACATTGCTAACGTGCTCGCCACCGCCGCGTTTCAAACAGGAAGTGAGCATTCTTTTTTTTTTTTTTTTTTTTTTTTAGTTTTTTTGCTTTTCTTTTTTCTTTTTTTTTTTTTTTTTTTTCTTTTTTTTTTTATAATTTTAGTTTATTTATTTTTTATGTTTATTTTCTTTCTTTTTTTTAAATTGAGTTTATCTTTTTTTTTAATTTTCTTTTTTTTTTTTTAGTTATTTTGAGGTTTGTTTGTTGTTTTAAATTTATTTTTATTTTCTTAATTTTTTTTGTTATTTTGAGTTTAGTTTTTTAGTTTTTTTGAGTTAATTTTATTTTTTATTTTTTTAAGTTATTTTTTCTCATTTTGAGTTTTTTAATTTTTAATTTATTATTTTGTTATTTTGAGGTTTGTTTGTTTTTTGTTTTTTTTCGTTTTGTCTTGTGGTTTTTTTTTTTTTTTTAAACGGTGTCCCCTCTTAAATGTTCGTATTAACCCTCTATATGATCCTGGGTTTTTTATTTCACTATTGTGTCTGTAAATCAACATATGAACATTAATAACAGACAAATCAGACTTTAGCGTTAGCAACAGGTTTGATTGACAGCGTTGCTAAGCAGAAGGGGCGTTACCTTCAACATCCTCACTCCTGATTGGCTCTTTGGTTCCTATGACACTCGTTTTCATAATTCCTAAATAACTTTCTATTCTTAGTGATGGTTTTATAGCGTGTCCTGACAGTACCATAAAACATTTGTACTATACCACACACTTTACTTTATAGCGAGTCCTAACGGTACCCTAAAAATATATTCCTAATTATTCTATTAACATTATTTGTCCTGTAGCATCACATTTATCTCTCACCTGGGCCACATCTCCTCGTCGTTTGTGCGGCTCTGATCCCGTCGGCTGAATAAACGACACGACGTTGCTTTGCTCTTACAGTGGGCCTGGCCTAGATAAGGTTGACTGAACGACTTCCTGTCTGCCCTAAATAAAAGAATTGATGTATGGGCGCGCAGCTGCTTGAATCTTGGCACAGTCTTGACGGGGACCTGCTGACTAACTGACTTTTTAATCACGCATTCATCCTTGCTACTTATTTGAAGGCGGCGTTTGCGTGTGTGTGTGTGTTCTGTTATCTATAAATCACACCACTTTCTCCTCTTTGTCTCCCGCTCCACGCAGAGAAATGATGATCTATGCAGGTTGTGAAAAGGCAAAAGAAGACCTGTCCTATGACGATATGAGTGAGGTATGGTCCCGTAACTGCAGAGGTGTAAAAAGTGCATCAGTTTCTCTGTAAAGGTCGAAGATTTAATATAAAATTGTTATTAAAGATCCTATATTCCGCAAAATGAACCTTCAAGCTATGTTTCCTCCTCAAAAACAGACCTGAAGTTGTTTTTTTCATTCACATGTTTGAGAAATCCTGCGTTACTAGTCTGTCTACATCTCCAAACGCTCTGTTCCACCTCGTGATGTCATCAAGTAGCAGTTTTCGTCTTTACCTTTAGTTCAGTCGAGATAAGTGGCTATTCCAGAGCTGAAATGATCCAAATGATTCAAGAAATAAAGGTGTGTGGAGTTAAAAAACACACTGGAGCACTTCCTGTATCACCACTTGATGACATCACAAGGTGGAACAGAGTGTTTTTAGCTTTGAAGATGTAGACGGACTAATAATAAAGTGTTACTCAAACAACAAAACACAACTCCAGGTCTGTTTTTGAGGAGGAAACGGCGTTAGAACATGACTTAAAGCTACAAGAGTCAGTTTTGCGTAATATCAAAACGGCTCAACAGCTCAAAACGCTCTGTTCCACCTTGTGATGTCATGAAGTGGTAGTTTTCAAGTTAACAGCTGCTGTTACCTTTAGTTCAGTCGAGCATGTACATTCCAGGAGCTGAAATGATTAAAATAATTCAAGAAATGAAGGTGTGTGGAGTTTAAAAACACAGTGGAGCACTTCCTGTATCACCACTTGATGACATCACAAGGTGGAACAGAGTGTTTTCAGTTTGAGAGAAGAACACAGCCTAAATATGCAAGATGTTTATGTTAAACATCCGACTCCAGGTCTGTTTGTGATGAGGAAACATTAGAACAGATCAGAAAATGGCGTAATATGAGATCTTTAAATACAGAAAATCATTTTTATGGAGTTAAAAAAAAAAAAAACATCCTGCAAAATGAGCCAATAAAAAAAAAAAACTTACATTATTCTCTTTCAAATAAGGTAAAACACTGATATTTCTGTCTGAGGACGACCTCTGACCTCAGTCCAGACGTTTTTGGCTCATTTGAACAAACATAAAAAATGAACCTTCACTGCATTTTGTCATGTGACTCATTACGTCGTCACTTTTTCCACCAAAACCACATCAGATTTTTGTCATTTCAGACAAAACGAGGTTGGAAGAATCTAGAAAGTATAATTTTTATCTGTGTAAAAAGTTATTAAATTATTAAGAACTTTTCTAAGCTCGGTTTAGCTGAGCCTGAAATGAAAAATGTATAAATAGATTTTGAAAACGCCACAATTTAGGCAACAAAACATGTACGAGAGCGAATCTTGTGAACTCTTCAGGACAGATGTGGACCTCATCACAAAACTAAAGCCGCGTCGAGGCAAGACTCTAAAGTGCTTCTGAGAAAGACGCGTTTCTCGTCCTTAAATCAACTACTGAAGCCGCGATGCCTGAAAATCAAGAAGTACAAGATGAAGTCCTGCAGACACGAGACAGGAGGAAAACGACGCCATGAAGCAGCTGCTCGTGAGGCACAGAACTGAGCTGAAGTCCAAGCAGAAGACGAGGAGATAGTGAAAGTCTGGAGACGCAAAAGGACTCAGAATCAGGCTCTTTGTGACGGGTTTGTGCAGCTGCGGGTGAAAGTGAAGCAAAGGAGAGTTTATTTGTACAGCACAAGTCATATACAAGGTAATTCAGAGTGTTTTAAGAATAAGAAAGACATTAAAATCACAATCAAACAAATCAAAACGTAAATAATCATCATAACATTTAGTTTAAAACAGAAAAGGCAAAATAAAACCCTTAATGTTCAGATAAACAGAACCATCTGAGTCTGGATTTAAACATCGTCAAAGTCGAGACTGACTCACATCTTCAGGAAGTGACACAGATTTAAACTGAACAAAACTCAAGCACTGATTCAACAGGTTTAGTCCTGGTTTAGTCCCGTTTTAGTCCCGTTTTAGTCCCGTTTTAGTCCCGTTTTAGCCCCGGTTTAGCCCCGGTTTAGTCCTGGTTTAGTCCTGGTTTAGTCCCGGTTTAGTCCTGGTTTAGTCCTGGTTTAGTCCTGGTTTAGTCCTGGTTTAGTTCTGGTTTACTCCCGGTTTAGTCCCATTTTAGTCCTGGTTTAGTCCTGGTTTACTCCCGTTTTAGTCCCGGTTTAGTCCCGCTTTAGTCCCGGTTTAGTCCCGCTTTAGTCCCGGTTTAGTCCCGGTTTAGTCCCATTTTAGTCCCATTTTAGTCCTGGTTTAGTTCTGGTTTACTCCCGGTTTAGTCCCATTTTAGTCCCGGTTTACTCCCGTTTTAGTCCCGGTTTAGTCCCGGTTTAGTCCCGGTTTAGTCCCGGTTTTAGTCCCGGTTTTAGTCCCGGTTTTAGTCCCGGTTTTAGTCCCGGTTTTAGTCCCGGTTTTAGTCCCGGTTTTAGTCACGGTTTTAGTCCCGGTTTACTCCCGGTTTACTCCCGTTTTAGACCTGGTTTAGACCTGGTTTAGACCTGGTTAAGTCCTGATTTAGTCCCAGTTGAGGAAGAGCTGCTCAAACTTGTGGATGAAGTGAAATCTTTGAGGGACCTGAAGAGCATTTTGGAAGCAGAGTTTGTGTCGTCCGTTTTTGGGCTGTTGAGTTTCCCAGAGGCTTTTCACCCAACCACGATTTAGCGACTTGTAACGAGGAGCATAAATCTCGACCTCAGACCTCAGGCTGCGTTTGCCTGGCTCCGTGACGATGGGTCCAGTCAGGAGTCCTCCACCTGCAGCTGTGGCACGAAGCATGAAGCATTAAACATGGGCCATGGTGGAGTTTTTATTCCGCAGATACAAAAATAATTACTAAACAGCAGGAGGCGACAGTGGCTCAGTCGGTAGAGCGTTTGCCCACTGATCTGAAGGTTGGTGGCATAAAACATCATCAGCTGAGTCGTTGTGTCCTTGGGCAAGACACTTAACCCACCTTCCCCCTGGTGTCCGCGATATAAAATGTGACCATTGACCAAAATGTTTTAATCTGGGATGTAATATATATTTAGTTGTTATTTTTAAGACCGTGTGACCTCTCGGAGTTTGTGTAATCCCTCATTCGGCTTCGGGGGAGAGATGGTGCAATCCCGGCATATTACTGTTCACCTCACACTGAACTTTTGGCTGTGGGGATGTGTCCATATTATTATTATTACACTTTACTCGTGTCCTCCCCCGACTCCGGCTGTTTGGACACCTCCCAGACGGCCATTTGTGAGCTCACCGCCCCTCCTTTCCTTTTTTAATTAAAACAAAGTTCTCCGACATTGGACGGATTGACAAACTGATGTGAAAAAGACTCCAAAATCCAGGTGTGACTGTCCTCGGGAGCAGGTTCGAGGCGATAGGTGCAAAAAGGTTTGACTTGTCCTCTTAATCTGATGTTCGTGTCGCGGTTTTCTCTCCTGGCAAAGCAAGACAAGTTTATTTGTGCAGTGCAATTCAAACACAAAGTGATTCAAAGAGATCCCCAACCACAGGCCCAGGGGCCAGTACCGGTCCGTTACAGCTTTCCTACCGGGCCGCACAAAAGTAAATAATTTATCTTCTCAGACGTAACTTTGGCCCGTCCCTCATGACTCACTAATAAACTCGTCTGTAGATAAATAATGAAAATCCTGACAGGAAATCTCCACATAAATCCATCTGATGAAAGTCGAGTTTATTATATCTGTGCTGGATCTGCTCTTGTCTCCACCACGATGAATCATGTAGAACATCAGACACGAGCCCAAAAGTAGAGCCACAGACGAGAGAGGAGACGAGAGAGGAGGCGAGAGAGGAGACGAGAGGGGAGACGAGAGGGGAGACGAGAGGGGAGGCGAGAGGGGAGGCGAGAGAGGGGACGAGAGAGGGGACGAGAGAGGAGACGAGAGAGGAGACGAGAGAGGAGACGAGAGAGGAGACGAGAGAGGAGACGAGAGAGGAGACGAGAGAGGAGACGAGAGAGGAGACGAGAGGGGAGACGAGAGGGGAGACGAGAGAGAGGGAGAGGGGGAGGCGGGAGGGGAGGCGGGGACGGGGAGGGGGAGGGAGAGGAGACGGGAGAGGAGACGGGAGAGAGAGACGGGGAGAGGAGACGGGAGAGGAGGCGGGAGAGGAGGCGGGAGAGGAGGCGGAGAGGGAGAGACGAGAGACGAGAGAGAGAGAGGAGAGAGGAGAGAGAGAGAGAGAGAGAGAGAGGAGACGGGAGAGGAGGACGAGAGAGAGGAGACGAGAGAGGGAGACGAGAGAGGAGACGAGAGAGGAGACGAGAGAGAGGAGACGAGAGAGGAGGAGACGAGAGAGGAGACGAGAGAGAGGAGACGAGAGACGAGAGAGGAGACGAGAGAGAGGAGACGAGAGAGGAGACGAGAGAGAGAGACGAGAGAGGAGACGAGAGAGGAGACGAGAGACGAGAGAGGAGAGACGAGAGACGAGAGACGAGACGAGAGAGGAGACGAGAGAGAGGAGACGTGAGCCAAAAACAAAAGTCTGTGGAGAAAAGGTCAAACTGAGGAGCCTCCAAGAAAAATAAAGATGAGTTTAACAGACGACACGAGGAGAACGACTTAAACCTGGGTTTGTCTCACAGGTGAGTCTCACGAGTCGACTCTGTGGAACATGAGGGAAAAGAGAACGAGACCATGAAACATTCACAACTGTTTTGGCTCATGGAGAATCAGACCTGGAGTAAAAGAGACTTTAGTTTTTAAAGAAACAAACGTGAACAAGAAGGAAAAAGAAACACGAGCAGGTCCCACTGATTCAGACGAGAGTGACGAGGATTCACTCATTTTTGACACATTTATCTGCCACGTGGAGAAAATAAAACATTCTTCCAGGTGGAGGATCCCTGGTTTTACAGAATAAGGCTTTAAAATCACAATACAACAAATCAAATCGTAGTCGAGCCCACAGGTTGTCGGTGCGATTCCAGTTCCCACAAATGAATGTTTTGTCCTTGGGCAAGACACTTATCCCTCCGCGCCCGTCACCTTTTAAACCTCAAAGGTGGAAAAGCGCCGTATTAAAACATTTTACCACCATTTTAGCGTTTCCTGCATAATAAAAGAAATAAAAAGAATCTTCTAAAATACTTTCTACACCTCTGCTTTTTCTTAATTTAAATATAAAAAACTCTGACGTCCTGTTGTTTCTGTATTTCATTTGTCTTCTGCTTTTGTTCTCTCAGGGTGAAAAGATTATTTACGAGTACTTCACAGACTCCGAGTTCATTGACCAGCTGATCGAGTTTCTCTCACTGGAGGAACGCAAAGGCAAAGACAGCTTCAACCCCCGACGCTTCTGTCTCTTCAAGGTTTTCAAAATCTCATTTTACACAATCACAGGATTTTCTCTGGGATCTTTTGTGTCGCAGATACAGAGGCAGTTAGCGCCGCGCTGGTTTTATCACTTTTTCTTTGGCTTTTCATAAACGTTAATGGAAGGAAACGTCATGAATCGAAGAATAAAACAGCTCAAAATTACATATGATCCAAGGATGGGCGAAGTATCGGTTCTAGTATCGATATTTTACAAAAGTGAAAAGTTTATTTAAGATCTTTACGTCAATTTAAGATGAATTTATGGGTGTTTTTATGTATTTTAAAAGCTAAATATCTGTTATCAGCCACAGCAGCAGAGCAAATATCAGGTCTCAGATGATATTGGGGATGGGCTGGTATCGATTCATTGAGCCGATACTGTTTTAATACTGATATTTGATCAGGCGTCGGCATGTGGCTCTTTTCATCCTTATACTACGGCTCTTTGTGGCCTTGGGAAAATAAGTTATAAGTATTTAACTGAAGTGTATTTTATTTGTGTTGGCTCTTTATCGTAGTTCTAAACTGGAAGATTATTGTGATGTTGAAATATTAAAATAAAGTTACATTTTATTATTTTTCGTCGCTCAAAATAAGCGTGACACTTGTGGACTCACCAAAACGCTGTTATTTATCGAGACTTTCCCCGATATTTTACAAACACTAGAGCTGTTTATTCAAAGCGTAAAGGTAAAAAAACGATATATACATGGTTATCTAAAAAGTCTTTGCGTCTGTTTTTCTTTTCTGTGGAGACCAGGTCCAAAAATGGCTCTTTGGGGGTTAAAGGTCGACCTCTGAACTACAACCAGTATCTCACCAAGCAAAAAAACTATATTATATAAGATTTGAACCTTATAAATGCATTTGTCCCACTTTGGAGAAATTTCAGTGTTACAGCCACGACAAAACAAGTCAAAATATTAAAAAAGGTTTCAAAATTGGTCTTGTTTTATATGTAAAGTCTGGTAGAAAATGCTGCTGAAACTATAATCAGACCTGGAGAGATTTTTGTAATTAGACCTGATCGACTCAATTTTATTTTCCCTTTTTAAAAACAAAGCAGTTTAAGATTCATTAATAAGATAAGTCTTAATAATTTCCATTTACCAACATAAAAAAGTGTAATTTCTCCTGCTCTAAACCACAAGCTTTTCTCTGACCTCGATTAAACAGACCCCAGCTGATTATGCACAATTAGAAACAACTGAATCTTGATTAAATCTCAGTCATTTTGAATATTTTTGGACTTGTTTTTTCTTTTAAAATTGTCGTTCATCAGGGTAATCATTTAATCAGCCTCATCGTTGCAGTAGTAGCTCCAATAACAGATGAACGTCTCCTGTACGACCGCCGTCTTTTTATTCCTCTGACGGACAGGGCCTCTTCCGTAACTATGGCGACGCCTTCCTCCCGTTGCTATGGCCACACCTGGAGAGTCTCTCGGCCGACCCCCACGAGAGCTCGCAGCGCTGCGTGTGCGAGATCACCGCCGGGCTCATCCGAGGAAGCAAACTCTGGAGCTTCGGCAAGGTACCTCCACTCACCACCAGGGCGGCGCTCTGTCCAAACACATCTGCATTTACACACAAATAAAAGATGAAGAAATACTGGGTTTGTCTTATTTAAGTTATAGTTTCATCTTCTGTCAAACTGAATAATAAACAGTAGTAATGTTCTCGTCTAGTGTTAGTGCTGTAAAGAAACATTTTTTTTGTACAGCACAGTTCACACATGAGGTAATTTAAAGTGTTTTACAGAATAAAAGACAAATCACACAAATCAAAAAAATAATCATCATAAACTTAACATTAAAGGAGAAAAGTGTAGAATAAAAACCTTTCAGTCATTCAGCTAAACAGAACTGTTTTGTTCAGTCCCCCTGGTCCTGGTTTAGTCCTGGTTTAGACCTATTTTAGTCCTGGTTTGGTCCCAGCTTAATCCTGGTTTAGTCCTGGTTTAGTCCTGGTTTAGTCCTGGTTTAGTCCTGGTTTAGTCCTGGTTTAGTCCTGGTTTAGTCCTGGTTTAGTCCTGGTTTAGTCCTGGTTTAGTCCTGGTTCAGTCCTGGTTTAGTCCTGGTTTAGTCCTGGTTTTAGTCCTGGTTCAGTCCCGGTTCAGTCCCGGTTTAGTCCCGGTTTAGTCCTGGTTTAGTCCTGTTTTAGTACTGTTTTAGTCCTGGTTTTAGTCCCGGTTTAGTCCTGGTTTTAGTCCTGGTTTTAATCCCCGGTTTAGTCCTGGTTTAGTCCTGGTTTTAGTCCGGTTTAGTCCTGGTTTAGTCCCGGTTTTAGTCCCCGGTTTAGTCCCGGTTTAGTCCGGTTAGTCCCGGTTTTAGTCCCCGGTTTAGTCCGGTTCAGTCCCGGTTTAGTCCTTTAGTGTGAGATGGACAGTTCCACACAGTTGTTGTTTTTTACAGGTTTTATTAAAATCTCTTTATTCCAGTGGCAGATCTTTGTGTTTTTCAGTCTTATTATTAAATATTACAGAAACACAATTTAGAAGTGAGCAGATATTTTCATGACCTAAAATAAATACATCTGTGAACTGAAACTGGACTTTTCGTGGTTAAAATACAGTAGAAATGACGCTTTATTGTGGAACTTTAATATTTTTTTATTAATAGTCTGTAGTTTATTCACAAAAAGACCCAGAATAATGCAGTTCTCCATGTGACTCCTTTAATACCAAATGTAAGAATCATTGTGCAGTTCGTTCCTTTCGCTCTGATCGGGACAAACCTCCACAGACGTTGGATCTTTTCGATAAGAAAAGTCAATATTAATAAAAAGTTTCATTATTTGTGTGTCTCTTTGTGCAGGTGGAGCGGCTGTGGCAGCTCCTGTGTCCTCTGATCAGGACGGCTCTGACCAACATCACCGTGGAAACATACACGGACTGGGGAACGGCCATCGCTACTGCGTGTGTGAGTCACAGGAGGAGGAGGAGGAGTAGTGGTAGTAGTAGCAGTAGCAGTAGTAGTAGTAGTAGTGGTAGCAATACTTAAGGGGTGAGCTGGCTGTAACTGCTCTTGACAGGCTGAACAAATGTACTTAATGGGAGAATAAAGTCCTGTAATAATAAAGTAGCAGTAGTAGATTTAGTAACTGTAGTAGTAGTAGCAGCAGTAGTAGTAGTAGTTTTAGTAACGGTAGTAGTAGTAGAAGCAGTAGCAGTAGCAGCAGTAGTAGTAGTAGCAGCAGTAGTAGTAGTAGCAGCAGTAGTAGTAGTAGTAGCAGCAGTAGTAGTAGTAGTATTAGTAGCAGTAGCAGTAGTAGTATTAGTAGCAGTAGTAGTAGCAGCAGCTGTAGTAGTAGTATTAGTAGCAGTAGCAGTAGTATTAGTAGCAGCAGTAGTAGTAGTAGTAGTAGTAGTAGTAGTAGTAGTAGTAGTAGTAGTAGTAGTAGTAGTAGTAGTAGTAGTAGTAGTAGTAGTAGTAGTAGCAGTAGTATTAGTAGCAGTAGTAGTATTAGTAGCAGTAGTAGTAGCAGCAGCTGTAGTAGTAGTATTAGTAGCAGTAGTAGTAGCAGTATTAGTAGCAGTAGTAGTAGTAGTATTAGTAGCAGTAGCAGCAGTAGTAGTAGTAGTAGTAGTAGTAGTATTAGTAGTAGTATTAGTAGCAGTAGCAGTAGTATTAGTAGCAGCAGTAGTAGTAGTAGTAGTAGTAGTAAGTTCAGTATAGCTGCTCTGCACATTTTATTGTCCCTATAAGTAAAATTTGGGAAACCTGCTACTCCCACGACTACAGTTACAGCCTAAGTACAAGTATATTTGAGAAGTATTAGTATTGAAACCTTTTAACTGTACGAGTACTACAGTTAAAAGGTGGACCTTAACTTTTACCTAGAGTAATGTTGAGTATTTTATTTGATAACTTTAAATTATTAAATAAATGTCAAACATCCTGCACCAGCGGAATGGTGAATTTCTAATGTATTTAAGACTTCAATCCATCCATCCATCCATCCATCCGTGTCTCTGGTGTTTCTCTGGTGTTTCTGTTGTGTTTCTCTGGTGTTTCTCTGGTGTTTCTCTGGTGTTTCTCTGGTGTTTCTGTCGTGTTTCTCTCGTGTTTCTCTGGTGTTTCTCTGGTGTTTCTCTGGTGTTTCTCTGGTGTTTCTCTGGTGTTTCTGTCGTGTTTCTCTGGTGTTTCTCTCGTGTTTCTCTCGTGTTTCTCTGGTGTTTCTCTGGGTGTTTCTCTGGTGTTTCTCTGGTGTTTCTCTAGTGTTTCTCTGGTGGTTCTCTGGTGGTTTCTCTAGTGTTTCTCTGGTGTTTCTCTGGTGTTTCTCTGGTGTTTTCTCTAGTGTTTTCTCTAGTGTTTTCTCTGGTGTTTCTCTGGTGTTTCTCTAGTGTTTTTCTCTGGTGTTTTCTCTGGTGTTTCTCTGGTGTTTCTCTGGTTTCTGTTGTCTCTGGTGTTTCTCTGTGTGTTTCTCTCGTGTTTCTCTGGTGTTCTCTGGGGTTTCTGTCGTGTTTCTCTGGTGTTTCTCTGGTGTTTCTCTGGTGTTTCTCTGGTGTTTCTCTGGTGTTTCTCTGGTGTTTCTCTGGTGTTTCTCTGGTGTTTCTGTCGTGTTTCTCTGGTGTTTCTCTCGTGTTTCTCTCGTGTTTCTCTGGTGTTTCTCTGGTGTTTCTCTGGTGTTTCTCTAGTGTTTCTCTGGTGTTTCTCTGGTGTTTCTCTAGTGTTTTCTCTGGTGTTTCTCTAGTGTTTTCTCTGGTGTTTCTCTGGTGTTTCTCTGGTGTTTCTGTCGTGTTTCTCTGGTGTTTCTCTGGTGTTTCTCTCGTGTTTCTCTGGTGTTTCTCTGGTGTTTCTCTGGTGTTTCTCTGGTGTTTCTCTGGTGTTTCTCTAGTGTTTCTCTGGTGTTTCTCTGGTGTTTCTCTAGTGTTTTCTCTGGTGTTTCTCTAGTGTTTTCTCTGGTGTTTCTCTGGTGTTTCTCTGGTGTTTCTCTGGTGTTTCTCTGGTGTTTCTCTGGTGTTTCTCTGGTGTTTGGTGTTTCTCTGGTGTTTCTCTGGTGTTTGGTGTTTCTCTGGTGTTTCTCTGGTGTTTCTCTGGTGTTTCTCTGGTGTTTGGTGTTTCTCTGGTGTTTCTCTCTGGTGTTTTCTCTGGTGTTTCTCTGGGTGTTTCTCTGGTGTTTCTCTGGTGTTTCTCTGGTGTTTTCTCTGGTGTTTTTCTCTGGTGTTTCTCTGGTGTTTCTCTGGTGTTTCTCTGGTGTTTCTCTCTGGGTTTTTCTCTGGTGTTTCTCTGGTGTTTCTCTGGTGTTTGGTGTTTCTCTGGTGTTTCTCTGGTGTGTTGGTGTTTCTCTGGTGTTTCTCTGGTGTTTCTCTGGTGTTTCTCTGGTGTTTCTCTGGTGTTTGGTGTTTCTCTGGTGTTTCTCTGGTGTTTCTCTGGTGTTTGGTGTTTCTCTGGTGTTTCTCTGGTGTTTCTCTGGTGTTTCTCTGGTGTTTCTCTGGTGTTTCTCTCGTGTTTCTCTCGTGTTTTCTCTCGTGTTTTCTCTCGTGTTTCTGTCGTGTTTCTCTCGTGTTTCTCTGGTGTTTCTCTGGTGTTGTTGTCGTGTTTTCTCTCGTGTTTCTCTGGTGTTTCTCTGGTGTTTCTCTGGTGTTTCTCTGGTGTTTCTGTCGTGTTTCTCTGGTGTTTCTCTCGTGTTTCTCTCGTGTTTCTCTGGTGTTTCTCTGGTGTTTCTCTGGTGTTTCTCTAGTGTGTTTTCTCTGGTGTTTCTCTAGTGTTTCTCTGGTGTTTCTCTAGTGTTTCTCTGGTGTTTCTCTAGTGTTTTCTCTCTGGTGTTTCTCTGGTGTTTCTCTGGTGTTTCTTCTGGTGTTTCTCTCGTGTTTCTCTGGTGTTTCTCTGGTGTTTTCTCTGGTGTTTCTCTGGTGTTTCTCTGTGTTTCTCTGGTGGTTTCTCTAGTGTTTCTCTGGTGTTTCTCTGGTGTTTTCTCTAGTGTTTCTCTCTGGTGTTTCTCTGGTGTTTCTCTGGTGTTTCTCTGGTGTTTCTCTGGTGTTTCTCTGGTGTTTCTCTGGTGTTTGGTGTTTCTCTGGTGTTTCTCTGGTGTTTGGTGTTCTCTGGTGGTTTTCTCTGGTGTTTCTCTGGTGTTTGGTGTTTCTCTGGTGTTTCTCTGGTGTTTGGTGTTTCTCTGGTGTTTCTCTGGTGTTTCTCTGGTGTTTTCTCTGGTGTTTCTCTGGTGTTTCTCTGGTGTTTCTCTGGTGTGTTTCTCTGGTGTTGGTGTTTCTCTGGTGTTTCTCTGGTGTTTCTCTGGTGTTTCTCTGGTGTTTCTCTGGTGTTTCTCTGGTGTTTCTCTGGTGTTTCTCTGGTGTTTGGTGTTTCTCTGGTGTTTCTCTGGTGTTTCTCTGGTGTTTCTCTGGTGTTTCTCTGGTGTTTCTCTGGTGTGTTTCTCTGTGTTTTCTCTGGTGTTTTTCTGGTGTTTCTTTCTCTGGTGTTTCTCTGGTGTTTTCTCTGGTGTTTCTCTGGTGTTTGGTGTTTCTCTGGTGTTTCTCTGGTGTTTCTCTGGTGTTTGGTGTTTCTCTGGTGTTTCTCTGGTGTTTGGTGTTTCTCTGGTGTTTCTCTGGTGTTTCTCTGGTGTTTCTCTGGTGTTTCTCTGGTGTTTCTCTGGTGTTTCTCTGGTGTTTCTCTGGTGTTTCTCTGGTGTTTCTCTCGTGTTTTCTCTCGTGTTTCTGTCGTGTTTCTCTCGTGTTTCTCTGGTGTTTCTCTGGTGTTTCTGTCGTGTTTCTCTCGTGTTTCTCTGGTGTTTCTCTGGTGTTTCTCTGGTGTTTCTCTGGTGTTTCTCTGGTGTTTCTCTGGTGTTTCTGTCGTGTTTCTCTGGTGTTTCTCTGGTGTTTCTCTGGTGTTTCTCTGGTGTTTCTCTGGTGTTTCTCTAGTGTTTTCTCTGGTGTTTCTCTGGTGTTTCTCTGGTGTTTCTCTGGTGTTTTCTGGTGTTCTGGTGGTTTTCTCTCTGTGTTTTTCTCTGGTGTTTCTCTGGTGTTTTTCTCTGGTGTTTCTCTGGTGTTTCTGTGTGTTTCTCTGGTGTTTCTCTGGTTTCTCTTTCTCTGGTGTTTCTCTGGTGTTTCTCTGGTGTGTTCTCTGGTGTTTCTCTGGTGTTTCTCTGGTGTTTCTCTGGTGTTTCTCTGGTGTTCTCTGGTGTTTCTCTGGTGTTTCTCTGTGTTTTCTCTGGTGTTTTCTCTGGTGTTTCTCTGGTGTTTGTTCTCTGGTGTTTCTCTGGTGTTTCTCTGGTGTTTCCTCTCTGGTGTTTCTCTGGTGTTTCTCTGGTGTTTTCTCTGGTGTTTCTCTGGTGTTTCTCTGTGTGTGTCTCTGGTGTTCTGGTGTTTCTCTGGTGTTTCTCTGGTGTTTTCTCTGTTTCTCTGGTGTTTCTCTGGTGTTTCTCTGGTGTTTGTCTGGTGTTTCTCTGGTGGTGTGTGTTTCTCTGGTGTTTCTCTGGTGTTTGGTGTTTCTCTGGTGTTTCTCTGGTGTTTCTGGTGTTTTTCTCTGGTGTTTCTCTGGTGTTTCTCTGGTGTTTCTCTGGTGTTTCTCTGGTGTTTCTCTGGTGTTTTTCTCTGGTGTTTCTCTCTGGTGTTTCTCTGGTGTTTTCTCTGGTGTTTTTCTGGTGTTTTTCTCTGGTGTTTCTCTGGTGTTTCTCTGTCTGGTGTTTCTCTGGTGTTTCTCTGGTGTTTCTCTGGTGTTTTCTCGGTGTTTCTCTGGTGTTTCTCTGTTGGTGTTTGGTGTTTCTCTGGTGTTTCTCTGGTGTGTTTCTCTCGTGTTTCTCTGGTGTGTGGTGTTTCTCTGGTGTTTCTCTGGTGTTTCTCTGGTTTTCTCTGGTGTTTCTCTCTGTGTTTCTCTGGTGTGTTTGGTGTTTCTCTGGTGTTTCTCTGGTGTTTCTCTGGTGTTTCTCTGGTGTTTCTCTCTCGTTTCTCTCGTGTTTCTCTCGTGTTTCTCTGGTGTTTCTCTGGTGTTTTTCTCTCGTGTTTTCTCTCGTGGTTTCTCTGGTGTTTCTCTGGTGTTTCTCTCGTGTTTCTCTCGTGTTTCTCTCGTGTTTCTCTCGTGTTTCTCTGTGTTTCTCTGGTGTTTCTCTCGTTGTGTTTCTCTCGTGTTTCTCTCGTGTTTCTCTCTCGTGTTTCTCTGGTGTTTCTCTCGTGTTTCTCTGGTGTTTCTCTGGTGTTTCTCTGGTGTTTCTCTGGTGTTTTCTCTCGTGTTTCTCTCGTGTTTCTCTCGTGTTTCTCTCGTGTTTCTCTTCTCGTCTGTAAACCCAGCTGAGCTCTCACCATTACAGCCTCAGCGATTACTCAATCTTCTTAAAATGTCTGAAAAGTCCAAGGTGACATGAAAAGAATCACAAATGTTCCCAGAATCCCCCCAGAGGAGCCGCGGTGCGGGCACGCCGAACACATTAGTGTGTGTGTGTGATGAATCGCTTCAAAACCAGAGAGAGAGAAGCAGGAAAGGTGCATCGATTCAGCCTGAGACGTTTAATTAGACTTTTCACAACATTTCACAACATTTCAGATAGTTTCAGGTTTGATTTACTTAAAAAGGAGAATGTTCTTTTTCATATAAACATTTTACAGTATCACAGGTTTTTACTGAATTACATACTACAAAGTGTTTGGTACTGCAGTAGTGAGATATAACTACTTACTACTACTTACTTACTGCTACTACTACTGCTGCTGCTACTACTACTGCTACTACTACTGCTGCTGCTACTAATACTACTACTACTGCTACTACTACTACTACACACTGCTGCTAATAGTATTACTACTACGCCTCCTGCTGCTATTACTGCTACTACTAATACTACTACTGCTTGGACTACGACTACTGCTTGTACTGCTACTACTGCTGCTGCTAGTAAAACTTCTGTTACTATTACTATTTCTGCTACTACTACTACTAGTACTACTACTGCTACAACTACGCTTACTGCTTGTACTGCTACTACTGCTGCTACTAATAGTACTATCACTTCTCCTGGAGTTATTATTTCTTCTACTACTGCTGCTGCTAGTAAAACTTCTGTTACTATTACTGCTACTACTAGTACTACTACTACTACTCCTGCTGCTATTATTACTACTACTACTACTAATACTACTTCTGCTCCTGCTAGTAAAACTTCAGCCAGCCCAGTTTCAGTCCATATTTTCACACCTCTCGTGTTTTTAAACGTATTTCTGAGCAATAAAAAAAAAGATAGTTTAATGCCACTCAGTCTCCTCACATTTCCCTTTTACTTCTGTCCCACACTGGGTTTTTTTTTTTTTTTTTTCAAGAGATGTACCTGAAACTCTTGTAGATAAAGTATAAAGTAAATGAACAGTCAGTACAGCAGCGGGACACAGGCTGTTTGCATGTTCTCCCAGTGTCAGGACGTCCCAGCAACTTAAAATATCAACTCAATCATCCAGCTGTGGACATGTTTAATGCCATACTGCGGAACATTCCAGGTCACATCTCCATGGCGACAAGCAGGTTGTGGTGGTGGGCTTGAAGCTTGATTTCTATTCCACAAAACTGCACAGAACAGTATTACATTTAGTAGAATAAACCCCTCCGTGTCTCACTCCTTCGCTGTATCCGTGTCTCTGGGCCGTGTTTAGCGGAGGTCAAAGGTCGTGTCTGTGCCGCTGTCGTCTGAGTTTGACCCGAGTTATTTTTGTCCTCGGTCCCACAGGAGGGACGTGACCCCAGGAAGCTGCACTGGCTGCTGGAGCTGCTGATGGAGAGCCCCCTGAGCGGAGAGGGCGGCTCCTTCAGGGACGCCAGGTAATTATGTCCCTCACAGGCCACCGTACCTCCACCACACTCGTCTAATACTGATTCTGTTTTTTTAAGTTTGTGTTAATATTGTTTTGTTTTTTGGGTTTTTGTTGTTGTTTTTTTGAGAAACTGTCTCTTATAGTTTGTCTAAGTCAATTTTTTCTGGTGTTTGGCAGTAAGATGATCACAATCTAATAGAAATTGCAACTTTTTAGAGATAATATGAACTAAAATAAAAGCTTTTCTTTGTGTATTGTACTGAAAAATACGTTTAGATGTGTTCTTACTGTGGACAGGCTCGCATCTCCACAGACCTGACTCGTACTTGGCCTCTCGAGGCGGCCTTCACCAGCTTGTTTCCATGGGAAATCCTGTTCCTTTAGCCATAATCTTCCACATTAGTCTGTCACAAAACCCCATTTATCTCTAAGAAGAATGTCCCAAAGTATATTTTTATCTTTCTATTTCCATGGAAACAAACAGGGACCTGCCATACTGTCCCATACTGTCCCATACTGTCCTATACTGTCCTATACTGTCCCGTACTGTTCTATACAGGCAAGGCAAGGCAAGTTTATTTGTATAGCACAATTCGTACACAAGGTAATTCAAAGTGCTTTACAGAATAAGAAAAAACATTAAAATCACACAAATCAAACATGAATAATCACAAATAAATCATCATAAAATTGACATTAAAACATTAAAACAAAAGAGTGCAGAAAAAAAAAATAAAATCCTCTCAGTCATATGCACAGATAAACAGAACCGTTTTGAGCCTGGATTTAAACATTGTCAAAGTAGAGGCCTGTCTCACATCTTCAGGAAGACTGTTCCAGGTTTTAGCTGCATAAAACTGAAACGCTGATTCCCCATGTTTAGTCCTGACTCTGGGCACCAGCAGGAGGCCGGTCCCTGAAGTCCTCAGAGTGCGAGATGGTTCATATGGCACTAACATGTCAGAGATGTACTTTGGACCTAAGCCATGAATAGACTTGTACACAAGCAGAGCTGCTTTAAAGTATATCTTTGAGCTACAGGAAGCCAGTGCAGAGACCTGAGCACAGGACTTATGTGCTCGTACTTCCTGGTTCTGGTCAGGACCCGAGCAGCAGCAGCGTTCTGGATGTACTGCAGCTGTTTTAAGGCCCGTTTGGAGAGGCCAGTGAGCAGGCCGTTACAGTAGTCTAACCTACTGGAGACAAATGCATGGATAAGTCTCTCTAAGTCTGGTTTTGACAGTATACCTTTGATTTTTGCAATGTTTTTTAGATGGTAAAAAGCTGCAGATGTTATTGATTTGATGTGGCTGTTAAAGTTCAAGTCTGAGTCCATTATTACCCCTAAATTTCTAGCCCGATTTGAAGGTTTTAGAGAAAGAGACTGGAGGTGACTGCTGACACTTTCTCTATGTTTCTGTGGGCCGAAGACTATGACTTCAGTCTTGTCTGAGTTTAGCTGAAGAAAGTTGTTTTGCATCCACTCACTGATCTGTTGGATGCAGTGGCAGAGTGAATCCACTGGTCCATATTCACCTGCTGCCAGTGTGTGACATAGATCTGAGTGTCATCTGCATAGTTGTGGTAAGACACATTGTTGCTGCGTATTAACTGACCTAGCAGCAGCATGTACAGATTGAACAGCAGGGGTCCCAAAATTGACCCCTGGGGCACTCCACAGCTCAGGGACATTTATCTGAGACACATTTTCCAATTTCAACAAAGAACTCCCTGTTTTCTAGATAGGACTTGAACCAGTTTAGTGCTGTACCAGAGATGCCCACCCAGTCCTCTAGTCTCTGTAAGAGGATCCCATGATCCACAGTGTCAAAAGCAGCACTCAGATCTAACAGGATCAAGACTGAGACTTTGCCTGCATCAGTGTTCAGGCGGATGTCATTTGTCACCTTGATAAGAGCAGTCTCAGTGCTGTGGTGGGGTCTAAAACCCGACTGGAAAGTATCGAAAGAGTTGTTAATTTGGAGGAAGTTAATAAGCTGTTGGTAAACAACTTTTTCAAGGACTTTGCCTAAAAACGGCAGATTAGAGATTGGTCGGTAATTGTTCAATATTGTGGCATCAAGACTGCTCTTCTTTAGGAGAGGCTTGATAACTGCAGTTTTCAAAAGCTCTTGGGAATGTTCCAGATTGAAGTGACATATTAACTATGCAAGTGACTGGTGACAGCAAACTGTTGAGCACAGACTTTAGAAATTTAGTGGGTAACACATCGAGGCAGCATGTAGATGAACTCAGACTGGTGACGATCTCTTGAACAGTTTTGTCAGTTACAGGTGCAAAGTGAGTCAGCTCTAAGTGTCTAGGTGGCTGCAGGGATGTTATTTGCTTTGTGGGATTGATGGCATTTTAATGGGCCTGAACCTTGTCATTAAAGAATACTGCAAACTCATTGCACTTAGATATGGAAATTAGTTCTAATGGCAGCGGAGCTGGAGGGTTTGTAATCTGTTTACTGTTGCAAACAGGACACGAGAGTTGTTACTGCAACTTCCAATAATGTCAGAGAAATATCTCTGCCTTGTTCTACATAAAGTGTGGTTGTACATATGCATCTTTTCTCTGTAAATCTCATAATGAACCTGGAGCTTTGACTTGCGCCATTCCCGCTCGGCCCTCCGGCACTCCCTTTTCTGTGCCCTGACCGCGTCATCATTCCTCCATGGCGCTTTCTGCTTATCTTTAACCATTTTAACCTTCATCGGGGCAATGGTGTCCAGAACATTCAAAACACTCGACGTCACAGAGTTCAGCAAATCATCAACATTAGAACATAAGGCATTTTCAAAGTGAATCATTTCCATGAACAGTGCACCTGTTCCATCATTTATGTGTCTCCTTCGAACAACTGCAGGACCAGCCGCTGGTTTGGGAATAACAGACAGGTCAAAAAAGACACAGAAATGATCAGACAGAGCAACATCCACCACGCTGACATTTGATATATTTACTCCTTTTGTGATGAGCAGGTCCAGAGTGTGTCCTCTGTTGTGGGTGGGCTCGCTGACATGCTGAGTCAGACCAAAGGTTTCAAGGACAGAGCAGAGCTCTTTAGCATTTCTATCAAACATATTATCCACATGTACATTAAAATCACCTGTAATGACTAAACCATCAAAGTCTGTGCATATGACTGAAAGCATCTCAGTAAAATCATCAATAAAACTTTGACAGTGCTGAGGAGGTTTGTATATGACTAAGTAGACTATGGAGGGTGTTTGTTTTAATTCCATTTTAAAGGAAATATACTCAAAAGATGAAAATACCCCAAATGACAATCTATGAGTAATTAAGTTATCTCTGAAAAATGCACACCCCCTCCACCCTTTTTGTTTACTCGTGTTTCAGATTCAAATTTGAAGTTGGGTGGAGTTGATTCCACTAGAATTGCATTACCTGTGTTTTTGTCAAGCCATGTTTCGGTTAAAAACATAAAGTCAAGATTAAAAGAAGAAATAAAATCATTAATTAAAAATGACTTGTTACATAAAGATCTGACATTGAGCACAGCAAGTTTCAGATTAGTTTCAGTAGGGCTGGATGTTATCTTCTTACAGGGAATGAGAACTAAATTTCTCTGATTGGACAGTCTAACTGTCCTTCTGTTAATCAGTCTACGTGGTGTAACTGTAGATATAGCTCCATCACAGGGCCTCAGCATGATATTATCTTTATCATGACTGAAAGTCCTGGAACAGCAGAGGCCCTGTGTGTCCTAGCTCTTGGTGATAAAAGCTCTGGGGGAGGGCAGGGAGGGAGGGGTGAGCAGGAGGAAGTTTGGGTGAGGGACCAGGTGGGGGCCGAGAAGGCCGAGGAGGTGGAGCAGGGGGGAGTTTGGGTGAGGAACCAGGTGAAAGACGAGGGGGGGGATAGGTGGGTACAGGGAAGAGTTTCATAACTCTTGACTGCACTATATTGGGAGTGAGGGGAGTGAGGGGAGTCATCTTAATTCCTGATCTGATGAGGCTTTCTAGATGGTTGGGAAGGGCCATGGGTGAAGGTGGGGAGGAAAAGGAGAGTGAGGAGTCCCTAGAGGGAGTAGATGTAGCAAAGGGGACCCAGGGCTGGTCTGTGGGCAGAGGAGGTGATGTGGGTGCTGCTGGGACTGAAACCTCTGTTGGGGCTGTCACAGACAGGTTCAAGGCCTGTGACGAGGGGGGCCTGGGGGAAGTGACGCTGGAGATGGATCTTTCACTTGGGAGGGGGTGGTGCTGCTGCTAACTTGTTCTCTAGGGGAGGTGGTGGTGCTGCTGAATCCCTCGCTGGGGGAGATGGTCGTGGAGCTGGTGATGACTCCTTCGCTGGGGGAGGTGGTCGTGCTGCTGGTGATGACTCCTTTGCTGGGGGAGGTGGTTGTGCTGCTGGTGGTGACTCCTTCACTGGGGGAGGAGGTTGTGGTAGTGGTGGTGCTGCTGGTAGTACTGACACATTGGCTTTGTCTCTGGCTGGCGCAGCAGGAATACTGTCCCATACTGTCCCATACTGCTGTATACTGTCCCGTAGTGTCCCATACTGTCCCATACTGTTCTATACTGTCCCATACGGTTCTATACTGTCCCGTACTGTTCTATACTGTCCCATACTGTTCTATACTGTCCCGTACTGTTCTATACTGTCCCGTACTGTTCTATACTGTCCCGTACTGTTCTATACTGTCCCATACTGTTCTATACTGTCCCATACTGTCCCATAGTGTTCTTTTCCGTTCTATACTGTCCCATACTGTCCCATACTGTCCCATACTGCTCTATACTGTCCCGTAGTGTCCCATACTGTCCCATACTGTTCTATACTGTCCCATACGGTTCTATACTGTCCCGTACTGTCACATACTGTTCTATAATGTCACATACTGTTCTATACTGTCCCGTACTGTTCTATACTGTCCCATACGGTTCTATACTGTCCCATACTGTCCCATAGTGTTCTTTTCTGTTCTATACTGTCCCATACTGTCCCATACTGCTCTATACTGTCCCGTAGTGTCCCATACTGTTCTATACTGTCCCATACTGTCCCATACTGTTCTATACTGTCCCATACTGTTCTATACTGTCCCATACTGTCCCATATTGTCCCATAGTGTTCTTTTCTGTTCTGTACTGTCCCATACTGTTCTACACTGTCCCGTACTGTTCCATACTTTTGCTGCTCTTCTTTTTCAGTTGGCGTTAGCGTTAGCCACCTAGCATCGCACATTAAAAACCAGGGCTGTTCTGTGAGTGGACGATTCGACACCAGAGCCTCATTAAAAACACGATCACGCCGTCGCTGTTCTCGGGTTTATTGATGTAGCTATTAGCACAGAAATTAGCATAGATGCTAACAACCACATAATTCAGCATGTCTTAAATTCAGCTGTGGAAGAAGTACTCAGTTTTGTTCAGTAAAAATACTAAAAGTAAAAGAATCACTTGAAAAAAAATCTACTTAAGTAAAAGTATTAAAGTACTCGTTTAGAAATATACTTAAAGAATCAACCATTTTTTCGATCTGGTGATCTGGTGTGTGTGTGATCCGTGTGTGTGATCCGTGTGTGATCCGTGTGTGATCCGTGTGTGTGATCCGTGTGTGTGATCCGTGTGTGTGATCCGTGTGTGTGATCCGTGTGTGTGATCCGTGTGTGTGATCCGTGTGTGTGATCCGTGTGTGTGATCCGTGTGTGATCCGTGTGTGTGATCCGTGTGTGTGATCCGTGTGTGTGATCGGTGGTGTGTGTGATCCGTGTGTGATCCGTGTGTGATCCGTGTGTGTGATCCGTGTCTGTGATCCGTGTGTGTGATCCGTGTGTGATCCGTGTGTGATCCGTGTGTGTGATCCGTGTGTGTGATCCGTGTGTGATCCGTGTGTGATCTGTGTGTGTGATCTGTGTGTGTGATCCGTGTGTGTGTGATCCGTGTGTGTGTGATCCGTGTGTGTGATCTGTGTGTGTGATCCGTGTGTGATCCGTGTGTGTGATCCGTGTGTGTGATCCGTGTGTGTGATCCGTGTGTGTGATCCGTGTGTGTGATCCGTGTGTGATACGTGTGTGATCCGTGTGTGATCCGTGTGTGATCCGTGTGTGTGATCCGTGTGTGTGATCCGTGTGTGATCCGTGTGTGATCTGTGTGTGTGATCTGTGTGTGTGATCCGTGTGTGTGATCCGTGTGTGTGATCCGTGTGTGTGATCTGTGTGTGTGATCCGTGTGTGATCCGTGTGTGTGATCCGTGTGTGTGATCCGTGTGTGTGATCCGTGTGTGTGATCCGTGTGTGTGATCCGTGTGTGATACGTGTGTGATCCGTGTGTGATCCGTGTGTGATCCGTGTGTGAGGGTCATGTTTCTGAGGCGTTGCTGCAGTTGTAATCTGAGCTGACATGTGCTGAGCCTGCATCCTGTTAAAGCTCCCACAATGCACCACGCCAGTACCCCCTGCTTTCTCTTCACCTCCCTCCCTCTCTCCACCTCCCTCCCTCTCTCCACCTCCCCCTGCTTTCTCTCCACCTGCCTCCCTCTCTCCACCTCTCCATCATCACTCCACCCCCCGTTTCCTGCTCTTCGTTCTTTCTCTCAAGTGGTAAACCTGGAAATGCACCAAGTCTCCAAGTTCCTGTACCTCCACCGAGCTCACTGTGATCAGTCCAACACATCGAGATGCTAATTTTGAAGCTAGCAGCTATTGTTTTTAGCTTCACTTTAACTGTTACACTCCTCATTTTCATTATTAAAGCTCCTATATTATGCAAAGTGTACTCTTTTAGCTTTAAGTCGTGTTCTAACACTGTTTCCTCCTCAAAAACAAACCTGGAGTTGTGTTTTGTTGTTTGAGTAACACTTTATTATTAATCTGTCACATCTCCAAAGCTCAAAAATGCTCTGTTCCACCTTGTGATGTCATCAAGTGGTAGTTTTTAAGTTAACATCTCCTTTTACCTTTAGTTTTGTAGAGATAAGTGGAAATTCCAGGTCTGAAATTATCCAAATTATACTAGAAATGAAGGTGTGTGGAGTGTAAAAACACAGTGGAGCACTTCCTGTATCGCCACTTGATGACATCACAAGGTGGAACAGAGTGTTTTCAGTTTGAGAAAAGAACTCAGCCTAAATCTGCAGAGTTTGTTTGTGCTAAACGTGTGAATGAAACAAAAAAACACCAGTCCAGGTTTGTGACGAGGAAACGACATTAGAACAGATCAGAAAACAGCGTCATACGAGCCCTTTAAAGCTTCACTTTGTAACTTTTATGATGGAGAATCTGCCTCCTGCTTGTCTCCATGAAGATGTCAATGCTTTGTCTGGAATGTTCCACGATATGGCATTAAATTACAGGTCACAAGTGTGGAGTCTCTGCCCAGTATGTAACTTTTTGAGCAATAAAAGACGTGTAAGTTAATAAATACGACATGGATAATGCTGTGGAACATCCCCGTCTAGAATAGAAAAGTTACGAAGTGTACCTTTAAATTCAGGGAGCGGGATTTGCACCACCAAACTTCAGATCAGTGGACAAACGCTCTACTCTGCTACGAGCTATGAATGAATTTGACTTATCGTGTAAATATTATGTAAGATTTCAGTTGTTTCTACTCACAGTAATGATGTAAGTTGATTTAACTGTTGCTACATTTGCAGTTTGCGTTTTTATCGATTCTCGTGACACACTTTGTGACTGTGGCCTGTGAAAAACGCTGCACAGATAAACTTTCCTGACTTAACTTTAGACTAACCGTGAGTGTAAAATGATTGACACGTCGACCTCTCTGCGGCAGCCTGCTCTACGTTCTCCAGGGAGGACTGGCTCAGCAGCAGTGGAGAGTGTCCGAGTTACTGCATCGTCTGCTCGTTTACCTGGAGCCCAAACTCACCCAGGTGTACAAGGACGTGAGGGAGCGGATCGGCAGGTAACGCACACACTCCCACTCTGTGCCGCACTTAAAATAATAGAGAGTAGTGTTAGAACCAAGATTAGCCTGTCGTTTTTGTCAGAATCTACTATATTCTCAGCTCAGATATTGAACAACTGGCTGGTGTCTCATCACATTTCAACTTTTATTTATACAGGGCGGCCCAAAAGTCACTGACACTTTTAAATCTTCAGTAGCTCCTTTAATTCTTAAGTTAAACTCACCAAATTTTAGCAGTAGATAAACTGAACCTTCACAGATTTTTGGCAATATATATGGTTATAATAGTTCACTTACACTTGAACTTATCACGACTTAAACTAGAAGTAAAAATGACATAATCTGGCTCTTATTTGACCCTGATGTTACGTTTGAAGTGGTTTATTGTCTGAGGTTTATTCACAAACACCTTTTCTTTAAGATAGACCCACAGGAAGAAATCAGGACGAGTCAGGTCTGTGGAGATCACATACTGCCCCCTGTCTGTGAAAAACACTTATTATTCCTTTAATGGCATTTACTCTTGGGGCATCTCTGGTATTAAAATGTGGACGGTTCTGAATTTGACCCATGTGACTCAAAGTACCACTGTACAATGAGGGTTCGTTCCTCGGTGCTGGATTTGCTCAGATTAATGTGGGAAGAGTCGTTCTAAATGCTCTGAAAAAATAAAATAAAAATATGTAGAAACAAAAGGGTTATGAGGTTTTTTCAGCTGTCAGTGACTTTTGGGCCACACTGTACAAAGTTGTTCTGTCGAAAAGTAACAGCTACATAACACGTCTGGATCCTTTTTGTCTTATTTTCTTATATTGTCTCATATTTTAAAGAAATAAATGATGTTTCAGTCTCTGCTCCGGTAACTTATGGCTGATAAACTCGATCGAGATGATATTTTTTGGGCTGATATATACGACTTATTTGGATTATTTTCACCAAATTCCCCCACAGCCCTGTTTTTCCACAAACACTAGAGCTGTGGTCATGTTTTGTGCCGTTCTCTTAATTTTAAACTGTTCATATAAAGCTTTGTGTGCATTTTCTAAGCCAAACTAAACATCGGTTTGTCCTGGAGATGTAAGCCGATATCCCATAAGCTAAAAGGGCCAAATATCGGCCAAACGATACGACTGTCTCTGGTCCAGACTCAGGTGCAGGACATGAGGGTTCACGTTGGCAGGTATCAGACTCTCGCTGTCTCATCCACTTTGGTCTAATCACGTCCAAATGGGCTAATCTCATCAGGCCAATTTCTGTGTTTACAGTCTCAGAGCGACAGCTGTAATACTTCCGCTCACCTGCCTTCGAATCGGAAAGACATTACAATTTAGCTCGGGTTTGTAGAACTGGCCTTGTTGATTTTTTTCCCAATGCTTTTTATGAGAAGGTCAAGGCACAATGGGGGAAAAATTAAATACACATTAAGAAGATGTACATACAGATTTTTCCCAGGTGTGGCAATGTTTTATCTCCTATTTCACACAGTTGCAGGTGATATGAATGTGCCAGGACTTGGCTATTGTGATGCCTGTAATATTTGTGAATACTTAATCGGTGGTGTGTGCTCTGTATGTTGGGCTGAGATGGGGATGTTCATTTTAATTTAAATTTTTGTATTTTATTTTATTTTAGTGTAATTTTATTTTATTTTAATTTATTTATTTATTTATTTATTTATTTTTATTTTTTTTTACAGGGTGGGTGATATTTCTATATCTATACGCTCGTATTTTGTAAAATTCTTCCTTGTGTGTTTAAAAAAAAACAGGTACAAAACTAAACTGTATATTTCAATGTAATCTGTCTTTCTATTGGTTTTCCTAAAAAAGAGGGGAAAAAAAAAAACATGACTGTCAATGTCTCCCCCAGCCCCTGACACCTCTATAGACCGGGGGTGTCCAAACTATGGCCTGTGGGCCAAATGCGGCCCTCAGACCAGTTTTTATTGGCCCTCAGACCTCCTTTTAACAGCAAATTAAACTATTTCTACCACTTTTACCTCAAAAACATAACATCACAGTGTGTGATACAGAGCTAAAATAAATGTGTTTCATCCTTATTAACACAGCGTCTCTGTCAAAGCTGAGTTTAAAGCACCGCACTGATCACCGCTTAAACTTCGCTCATTGATTCTGCAGAAATCTGATGTTTTTCAGCCTCTGTGATATGTTTTTCTTTTATTTGTTCGATGCAGTGGACCATGCCTGTCCCTGATTGGCTAATCCACCCGTCAATCACTCCCATCTGAGAACAGGGAGACTCACCACGGACCAGACTCACATCTTCAGAAAGTAAAGAAGTGTGTGTTCTGAAGTCGTGTTTTATCAGTTACAAAGTTGAACAAAAATAAGATGGAATCGATCAGTGAGATGTGATTCATTTTATTACCATTCTGCGCATCGTTAAATATCCATCTCTCCAAATTTGCTGATTGGTTCGATTGTTACATGGTCCAATCACTGTTGAATTTGACTCATTTTCCCCCCAAACGCTGCTACCAGTTTGTGAAGTGACGTGAAAAGTGTCTGGAAAAGTACTACCTCCACCTAAGGCATTTTTCAGGTCAACAAAACCCTCACTAACACTGACCCTCGCATGTCTCTCCTCCTCTTCTCTCTCCTCCTCTTCCTCCTCCTCCTCTCCAGTGTCCTGACCTACATCTTCATGATAGACGTCGCTCTGCCCCACACACGCCCCACCTCCTCCCCCCACGTGGCGGAGTTTGTCGCCCGGTCCTGGACAGGCTCAAGCCGCTCACGTCCGAACCCGAAATCCACAACCACGTCCACGAAGAAGGCCCCCAGGGGAGCAACGACGAGCGAACCCAAGCTGTCAAACTGCTGAAGACGGGTGGGTCTGCAGACGCAAGCGATTCACCACGAGCTGCGGAGTAGTGCGACTGTAAAGGGCATCTGAGGACGAAGCTGCGGCCTATTTAATTATAGACACGGGTGTTTATATATTCAGTTTGTTATCGCGAAAAGAAGGTGGAATTCTGTAATCTGGACAAAGGTTTGGAGAGAAAAACATTTCGCCAAACATCCAAGTAGTGGGAGTCCCGATAGTAAAATGTCAAAGTTGAGTCTAAAACTAAGATAAAGTCCCACAAACCGATTAAAATTCAAAGACTACCCATTTATTTTGATGCCTAGAATAGTTTTTATGCCTCTTTCTAAAACACAAAAGAGTCTCTGGTGAAGTGCAGAGATGGGACAATAAGCAAAAATATCGTTTATCGTGATAAAAGGGGGGCACAATAATCGTTCATGGGACATTTTATATAATCGTGATAATCGCCAACGAAGTTAATCTCCGTTATTTCTCCAGAATGTGCAGAAAAAAAGCTGCTTATCCACAGGGGAGTCGACAGGGGGGACAAAGTGGTCTGTTGTCCCGGGCCCCAGAGTCTTAGGGGGCCCAGAATTGTGAGGCTTCTTGACCCGGGCCCCAAATTTCTGTGGACGGCCCTGATCATTCATAATATTCTCCACTAGATTGTAAACAAATACAATTATATAAAAGTTGTTTAAACACGGAACGTATTAATAACATAAAAGTGATAATTATTCACGTTTTTTTAATCGTGATATAATCCTTAAACGTAATTATTTTGGTCGTGATAATCGTGACACAAAATTTCAGTATCAATACTTCAGAGATAAAACTGAACAGGAAGTAGTGACGCTAACAGTGACGTCAGAACCAAAATCACAAAGATAATACATAAAAAACACACTTTTGAGACGATGGAGTAATTATCAACCCAAAACAATAGTACTAAAAGTAACAGTGGTCTTACATTAGTTTTCATAAAGTTCAAGATCATCCTAAAACTCTTGAGGAAAGGTTCTGTTTGTGTCTTTTTAGTTCTGATACTTGTTCAAATGAGTATCTAGTTTTAATTCTAGTTTTAGTATCAGTTAGTGTCTGACTTTAGATATTTTTAAACCCACATCCAAGTATCTTCTTAGGGTTCAGACGCATTTCTAGTACCGTTAAGTAGTTAAAAAAATGACTTGGTGACAGTTCACACCTTAGGGCGACTCAGTGGAGGTAAGAAACCACACTCCTTATTTGTAAACGGCTAGGGTGTGTTTGGACCTGACCAGGGATTACACCATAGATCATCATCTATTGAAAAACTGTGTCCCCTCTCTCTGTCCTTGCTGCTGTCAGACTCATTTTGGTCTTAAATGTTCGTATTAACCCTCTACATGATCTTGGATTCATTTTTTTTTTTTAGTTACTTTGAGTGGTTTTTTTTTAGTTCATATTCTTATTATTTTTTATTTATTTTTTTTGTCATTTTGAGTCTTTTTTTTTTTTTTTTTTTTTTTTTTTGAGTTATTCAGAGTTCATTTTTGGATTTATTTTTAGTTATTTTGAATTTATTTTTTCATTTTTTTTGAGCGATTTTGAGTTTTTGTTGTTTTTGGTTATATTTTGAATTTATTAATTTTTTGGTTATTTTGAGTTTTGAGTATTTTTTTTTTTTTTAGTTATTTTGAGGGGTTTTTTTTTTTTGGTTTTTTTTTAGGTCTCTTCTTTTTTATTTTTTATTTTTTGGTTTATTTTTGTTTTTTTTCTTAACCTGGATCAAACCAAAACTAGGACACTTCTAATAGTTCAAAATCAAAAATGAAGAACAGAACAGATTAAATACATTAGCTAAACCCATTTTAATCCAGTACAATTCACAATTCAAGGTTGAATTTCCAGCGGTCTAAAAATACCCACCTCTGAATCACTGTTTGAAGAGCGCCTCAAATATTGACATTTTCATGGGTCACAAATTACCCATTAAATTAGTCCGAGGAGCAGCGAGGTGCATCCACAAAATGTCTGCTGCTGTTTTTTAAGGCCGACTTAATGGTTAATGCCCCAATCTCTTATTAGTCACTTTGAATATAGGCCATGACCTGTGATGGGCCGTTTGGTCTGAGCAGCGGCGCAGAACGACGTCGTGTGTGAGCCACGGGGCGTCTCGAGGCTCCGACAAGTCAAATTCAACTTAAAGACGGAGTATTGTGCTACACTGACAGTCTGGAGCTTTCTGCCATGTCCAAACGTTTATCCCTCATTAAAAAAACATGCCTGAAGAAGTTTTAGATCATCCATGTGTGTTTAAGTAATCTAGTGATCTCTCCTGGGCTGTATTCAAACACAAACTGAAAAACAAAACAAAAAACAAGTCAAAATAACTCAAAAAATAAACTCAAAATAATAATAAATAAAGAAACTCAAGATAACAAAAAATAAACAAATTTTTTTTTAAAATGACAAAAACTTAAAACAACTAAAAAAACAACTCTCAAAATAACTTAAAAAAAAAAACAAAACTCAAAATAACAATAAATAGACTCAAGATAACAAAAAATAAATAAAGAAACTCAAGATAACAAAAAATAAAATAAACAAAAACAAAATTTAAAAAGACAAAAACTTAAAATAACTAAAAAAAAAACAAAACCTCAAAATAACAATAAATAAATAATCTCAAGATAAAAATTTAAATAAACAAAAACAAAATAAAAGAAAATGACAAAAACTCAAAATAACTCAAAAAAACAAAAAAACCCAACCTCAAAATAACTCAAAATAAATGAAGAAAATTAACAGATAATAATAATAAATTAACTCAAAATAACAAAAAATAAATAAATAAATAAATAAAAACTCAAAATAATTAAAAAACAAAAAATGAACCAAGGAACATGTAGAGGGTTAATACGAACATTTAAGACCAAAATGAGTCTGACAGCAGCAGAGACAGAGAGAGAGGACACAGTTTTTACATAGAAAGTGAATTGGAGCCAGAGTCAATGGAGCAGGAAGTGCGCACATGATCACTTCCTGTTTGGAACGTGACCGCTAGCAGGTTAGCTACGTCCATTTACATATATATATAGTCTAAATTGTGATACGAAACAATGCACTACAACTTCACAAACCTGACACGATGTGCTGTAGTTACATTAGCGAAAAGCAGCTCTGAACGAGGACTACGATAACGCCATAGAAAAACATATAAAACTCCAAATATGTCGTCTTTAATAATACTTTTGCCTTTTTTTTTTCTACAACTAGCTTAAAAATCACTCGTCTTTTCTTCAACATCGTATCACACTAATAATTCCCATTTTACATTTGCACATCTTGTTTGATTCATTTTACAAACGGCATAAATAGCTTCTCCCTGGACTATCTCTCTTAATTAGTTTGTTATCACAGCTCAGGAAATAATAAATAATTCACGGACATTTTGAAACGTGGCTCTCAGACTCTCTGTGTTTCATGAGCCGACGTTACAGGCGTCATTTTTCGAACATTGTGGTTCTTGCGCTCTCTCACCTTCGCCATTCTGCTCCCGTGTCATTAGCATGTTCATACACCGTTAGGTCTCTCCCAGGCGGACGCAAATGTACGGATTTAATCTCTGTACTTAACATAAACACTTAATACAGACGCCATCTTCGCCATTACACTTTACGTTATGTAGATAAATGTGGAGCTGTGAAATTACCATGTCATTAGACGCTAGATTAAGATAAATCAACGTTTTTTCCAGCAAGGTCACAGAGCCAATATTTGTTTTTATCCTTATGATTAAAATGTGTTGTGTGTGTGTGTGTGTGTGTGTGTGTGTATGTGTGTGTGTGGTGTGTGTGTGTGTGTATTTGCAGTTTTGAAATGGTTGATGGCGAGCGCAGGCCGAACCTTTACCACTCCGGTTCAACAACAGCTGCAGCTCCTGCCGCTGCTTTTCAAGGTAACACACAAAACACACACATATACACACGGAAACACACATACACACACACACACACACACAAACAACACACACACACACTAACACACACACACACCACATAAAACACACATAAACACACACACACACACTGCACAGGTCCCAGCACAGCAAACAATATTACCCACTCAATCTTACTTGGCCATTAAACTCAATTTCTCTCTTCATTTTAACTCAATGGTTGTGTGGCTGCGTGTGTTTCTTGTCCTCCCTCTCCCTCTCTCTCTCCCTCTCCCTCCCTCTCTCTCTCTCTCTCTCTTTATCTCCATCCTTCTGTATCCCTCCCTCCCGTTTTTCTTCCTCCTCTGCTTCTCTCTCCTCGCCGCCTTATTTTCTCTCACCGATCTCTTGCCTTCATCTCTTTCCCCTCTCTCTCCCTCCCTCTTCCCTCTCTCCTCTATCCTCCCTCTTCTGCCTTTCTTTCTCACTCTACACCCCTCCCCACCACCTCTCTCTCTCCCCACTGTCCACCTCTCCCATCCTCTTTCTCCCTCTCTCTCCCACCATTTTTTGCTCTTCTACCTCCCTCCCTCCCTCTCCTGCTGTCTCTTTCTCTCTCCCTAACTCTCGTCCTCTCTCCCTTTTTGGACCTATCTCCATCTCCTTCCCTCTCTCTCTCTCCCCTTTCCTTCCCTCCAACCCTCCTCTCCCTTTCTCTCCCTTCGTCCCTCCTTCCCTTCTTCTTTCTCTCTCCCTCTCTCCTTCTCTCTCCCTTCATCCCTCCTTCTCTCTCCCTGTCCTTCCTTCCTTCTCTCTCTCTTCCCTCCCTCCTTCCTTCTCTCTCTCTCCTTCCTCTCCCTTTTTTTTCCCTTCCTCTCTCCTTCCCACCTACTCTCCTCTCCCCCCCCCTCTCCTCCCTTTCTCCCCCTCTCCACCTCTCCCCCTCTCTCCCTCCCTCCTCCCTCCTCTCTCCCTGCCTCCCTCTCTCTCTCTTTCTCTCCCTCTCTCTCCTTCTCTCCCCCTCTCTCCCTCTCCCTCTCCCTCGCTCCTTCCCCTTTCCCCCTCTCTCCCTCCCCCTCTCTCCTCTCTCCCTCTCCTCTCCCTCCTCTCTCCTCCCTCTCTCTCCCCCTCTCCTCCTCTTCCCCTCTCCTCCTCTCTCCTCTCTCCCTCTCCTCTCCCTCCTCTCTCCTCCCTCTCTCTCCCCCTCTCCTCTCTTCCCCTCTCTCCCCCTCTCTCCCCCTCTCTCTCCCCCTCTCTCCTCCCTCTCTTCCTCCCTCTCCCCCCCTCTCCTCCCCCTCCCCCCCTCTCCCCCTCTCTCTGCAGATTGCCCCGGTGGAGATAGATGACAGTTATGATGAGATGAAGCAGGACGCTCGCAAGTGTCTGTCTCTGATGTCTCAGGGGCTGCTGTACCCGGAGCACGTCCCGTTGGTTTTGGCGGCGCTGGAGGGAGGTAACAAACGCACCTTCTAAACACGTTTACAGTTATGCACGCGCACGTCTGCGGCCCTACCCGACAAACGAGAGGCGCTTTAACCTTTTACAGAGGCTACTTTAAAAATACATTTCATTTTGTCATGTAAAATCGACACTAGATACTTAACGACGAGAAACAATATCAACAAATACAGCCTTATGTTTGAAAAATAACCCACAATAAGCAAAATCTGCAAATTAATCAGTGAATAATTATGTTTCTTGTCTGTAAAACCCCTCACCACAAACTTTATACACTTTTCTCACACAGACATTAACATTTTCTCACATTTCTCTCAAAGTTCAATCAATGGTCTACAGTCCCTCAGCCAATCAGGACGCAGAACACAATGGTCTACTGTCTCTTAGCCAATCAGGACGCAGAACACAATGGTCTACAGACTCTTAGCCAATCAGGACGCAGAACACAGTGGTCTACAGTCCCTCAGCCAATCAGGACGCAGAACACAGTGGTCTACAGTCCCTCAGCCAATCAGGACGCAGAACACAATGGTCTACAGACTCTTAGCCAATCAGGACGCAGAACACAGTGGTCTACAGTCTCTCAGCCAATCAGGACGCAGAACACAGTGGTCTACAGTCCCTCAGCCAATCAGGACGCAGAACACAATGGTCTACAGTCTTTTAGCCAATCAGGACGCAGAACACAATGCACTCTGTAAAAAAAAAAAAAAAAAAAAAAAAACGTATAAAATTGCACTAAAAACAAATCTGCGAGACCACGAAAGCTGAACCGAGGGACCACTGAACCGTCTGAGTTGCCTCTTTATCAAAATATCCTCAGAATTTCTTGTAATATTGTTAAAATTATGTCTGGAAGTAGATGTCTGTCGTGCTGGTACAAGTCTAGAGCGCCCTCGTGTGGTCGTCAGTGTGACAATAACGAACATGTGAAACTATATGCTTAATAATTTCTTATATAAGTCACACTGCAGGACAAACTATGAAAAAAGTGACACTTATAGTCCAGAAAATATGGTATAAAAACACAGCGCTAACGTTGTAGCTAACACCTATAAACTTTTAGCGTTTGAGAGTTTGGAAAAGTCTATGAATGTAAAAAGTAGATGTTTTTTTTTACCCAGAAGTCTCAACCGACCGAGCTCCATTCTCACCTGTTACTGTGGGAATAAACAAGTAAATAAATGTGTTTTTTGTTTTCTGTTTTTCCAAATCCTCAAAGGAAAAGCGCTAGCATTGTCACGTCCTCGTAGCACTTTATGTAGAGTGCCACTTCTGCCGCTGCTCTCTGTGAAAGTCATGAACAATGTGTTATCTTAAGCCCCATTCGCACTGGATTTAATTCTCCAGAGGAAGTGGGGTAATTTTTATATTTCCTGCCCCTCGCTCCGGTTTAATCCATTTGGGAGCTCGTACGTGGACAGTTTTTTACCTCTCTCCCAATAAGAATTAGGTCTTCTACAATTCAGTTGCTTTGGGGTGTTTCCTTCATGCAGCGTTTTTCCAAAAAGTAAAATAAAATACTTCTTTAAGGTCCTGTATTACGCAAAATGGACTCGGTTCCCTCCTCAAAAACAGACCTGGAGTTGTGTTTTATTGTTTGAGTCACACTTTATTATTAGTCTGTAACATCTGCAAAGCTCAAAATGCTCCGTTCCACCTTGTGATGTCATCAAGTGGTAGTTTTCAACAGGTTTTAACAGCGACTTTTACCTTTAGCTCAGTAGAGAGTAGTTGAAATGATTCTACTGAAGGTGTGTGGAGTTTAAAAACACAGTGGAGCATGTCCTGTATCACCCCATGATGACATCACAAGGTGGAATAGAGTGTTTTGAGTTTGAGAGAAGTCCTGGGCCTTTAGTCCTGGTTTAATCTGGATTTAGTCTCAGTTTAGACCTGGTTTAGACCTGGTTTAGTCCTGGTTTAGTCCTGGTTTAGTCTTGGTTTAATCTCGATTTGGACCTGGTTTAGACCTGGTTTAGACCTGGTTTAGACCTGGTTTAGACCTGGTTTAGTCCCGGTTTAGTCCCGGTTTAGTCCTGGTTTAGTCCTGGTTTAGTCCTGGTTTAGTCCTGGTTTAGTCCCGGTTTAGTCCCGGTTGTGTCCCGGTTGTGTCCTGGTTTAGACCTGGTTTAGTCCTGGTTTAGTCCCGGTTTAATCTCGGTTTAGTCCTGGTTTAGTCCCGGTTTAGTCCGGGTTTAGTCCTGGTTTAGCCGCTCCTGTTAGCGTTAGCAACAGGTTTGATTGACAGCGTAGCTAAACGTCCGCTCTCTGTTAAACCAGTGGTGTGGGTGAAGGGGCGTTACCTTCAACAGCCTCGCTCCTGATTGGCTCTCTGGTTGCTATGATACTCTCTACATCTGCTCTGCTTGACGCTGTGGTGACGTCACTCACTCTGTCACGTCTTTACTCAGTGAAGGACCCTGAGGTTTGAGGAGCGTTTGGGGAAAAAGGAGATTTGTGGATCGGTTTTACAAATGAATATGACATAAAAGTAAAACTGAACAGACTCTGAAGCTGGTTTCCCCGTGTCTCCTCCTCGTTAAACCTCTTCTGTTCCTCTGTTGAACAATCCTCAGACAAAAGCACAAATGTACAGAAGGAAACACTGTCAGTGGAGTTTTTCTGGTGCAGGGATGAGGTTAATTCGCTCTTCAAACTCCTCACAGATGTTGCGTTTACACCTCGGCTCCTCGGGCGATTATACTGCGTTTTCTTGGGGAGGATGTGTTTAGATGCAGGTGCGCTGTCTGCTTCGCCATATCCTCGTCTCTTTTGAAATATGAAAATAGCGAGGACCAAGAGGAGATGAAACAGATGCAGAAAAGTGTCTGACGTGGGAGACTTCAGTTAAATCTTTATGAGAACTCAGGCTATACATGACACAAAAGTGACTCTCGTGAGGTTTAAATCATGTTCTAACACTGTTCCCTCCTCAAAAACAGACCTGGAGTTGTGTTTTTGTTTGAGTCACACTTTATTATTAGTCTGTCACATCTCCAAACCACAAAACGCTCTGTTCCACCTTGTGATGTCATCAAGTGGTAGTTTTTTTTCCCCAAGTTAACAGCTCCTTTTAGTTCAATCGAGAAAAGTGGCAACTCCGGCGCTGAAATGATCCAAATGACTATAGAAATGAAGGTGTGTGGAGTTTAAAAACACAGTGGAGCACTTCCTGTATCGCCACACGATGACATCACAAGGTGGAACAGAGTTTTTTCAGTTTGACAGAAGAACTCGACACAACTCCAGGTCGGTTTGTGACGAGGAAACATTAGAACAGATCAGAAAACAGTGTAATATGAGCCGTTATTAAAGCATGAACAGGTCGTTTATTAAGAAGAATTCATGCTTAGTTACTACTTAATACATGGATTTATATAAATACTAAGAATATGTGAAATTACAGAAGATGCCACGAGCTGCTACAGGCGACAGTAGCTCAGCTGGTGGAGCAGATCGTTTGTCCGCTGATCTGAAGGTCGACTGTGTGAATCCAGCTCCCACAGATGATCACTGCCGTCGTGTCCTTGGGCAAGACACTTAACCCCCATTAAAGCTTCACTCTGGGACTTTCTCGTGGAGCGTCTGCCGCCTGCTTTACTCCACGGAAATGCTGTGACTTTGCCTGGAATATTACAGTGTTTCATTCACACAAACAAACCTGCAGATTTAGGCTGAGTTCTTCTCTCAAACTGAAAACACTCTGTTCCACCTTGTGATGTCATCAAGTGGTGATACAGGAAGTGCTCCACTGTGTTTTTAAACTCCACACACCTTCATTTCTAACATATGGATCATTTCAGACCTGGAAATTGCTATTTATCTCCTGAACTAAAGGTTAAAGTTGCTGTTAAAACCTGTTAAACTACCACTTGATGACATCACAAGGTGGAACAGAGCGTTTGGAGCTTTGGAGATGTTACTCAAACATGTGTGAATGAAAAAAAACACAACTCCAGGTCTGTTTTTGAGGAGGAAATGGCATTAAAACCTGACTTAAAGCTCATAAAACTCAATTTTGCGTAACATAAGACCTTAAAGTCGTTCTATCAGTAAAATAACATTCATAAAATCGTCATTCTGAGTTTTAGAAAAGCAAAAACAGAACTTTTCCTGGACATATTAGAAACTAAGAATACAATTTTCACAGTACATTCAGCTATTAAGCCCCAAATTTTGTAAATGGACTTGAACATGTGCAGATTGTGCTTAGGAAACGTAGAAAAACGAAGAAAATGGCTCCGTGGGAACTCAGCTGTGTAATTCTGCCCAAATGATGGAAACATAATGTGTCTCGACTTCAGCTCGACAGAAACGACTAAATGGAAAAAGTCTGGTCTGTGTTTCATCCTAAAAAGATTTGATTTCATTTATGCAGGAGCACATTAGAGTTTTATGTGGGAAATCTGCAGAATCTGTTTTACTTTATACTATTTCTAACATTTACGTTAAGTTCTTGTCTGGTCGTTAGGGACATCTGTGCATGGGTGACATTGGTCTTATTCATAGTCTGTGTAAAGAAGTGACTGAGTGAGACGTCACCACAGCTTCAGCTCCACGTGACGCTCATCGAGGTGGAGCAGGTGTAGCGGCGCATCTGGAGTCGAGTTTCATATTTGGAAAATTAAATTTAAGTAAACTTAAAATATAAAACAAACAAAAAAAAAACAAACCTCAAAATAAGGAAAAAAAAAAAAAAAAAAAACTAAACCAAAAAAAAAACTAAACTCAAAATGACTCAAAAAAAACCCACAAAAACTTAAAATAACAAAAAATAAACTCAAGATAACAAAAAATAAATAAACTCAAAATAACTAAAAAAACAAAACAAAAAACAACAAAAAGTCAAAATAAAAAAACAAACAAACCTCAAAATAATTTAAAACACAAAAACTCATAATAACTCAAAAAAATTAAAAAAATAAACTAAGAATAACTTTAAAAAAATTTTAATGAACTCAATAACTCAAAAAAAATTAAGAAAATAAAGTAGTAAAATGTATAAATAATCTCAAGACAACAAAAAAACGTAAAAAAAATAAAAAATAACAAAAAAAATAAAAATAACTAAACAAAAAGGAACCTAGGATTATGTAGAACGCGTTAATCCGAACATTTAAAAACAAAATGACGAGTCTGACAGCAACAGTTACAGAGAGAGGGGACACAGTTTATCAATAGAAAGTGAATTGGAGCCGGAAGCGCTCATGCTCACTTCCTGTTTGAAACGCAGCAGGTTAGCTCTGTCCATTTGTCTTTACAGTCCATGGTCCAACATGCTCCAGATTCTCCGCTGTACCTGCCTCGCCTCAGTGAGCTTCATGTGGGGACGTCACTCACTCAGTCACTTCTTGGGGCATTAAAGTTGTTCATAGAAGGTTGATGAGTGAAATATCGGAGGTTATATTTCATACATGTTTGTGCACTTTGCTTCTACACATTAGACGTAGTGTGAAGCTGTTTCCTCGTGTGTTTTGTTCATTAGCAGCTCTGTAGATTTAAAATACAAAGACAAACCAAACACATCTGCACTGGTCCATTTAAAACATTAAAAACAGGAGCAGATGTGATTCTAACTGTTTATCACCGGATTATTAAAGTGCGTTAGTGGCTCCAGTCTGTCCACTTTTGCTTGTTCTTAAATGTTTTCTCTTCCCGTCGCAGATGGCAGTGAACCGGTCGTGGCACGCTCGCTTCTCCGTCCTCACGTACCTCCAGATCATGGTCTTTTATAACCTGTTCACGCTGCTCAGCCTCCCCGAAGAAGTGCTCCGCCTCAAGGCTCTGGTCATGCAGCTGCTCCTGGACGAACAGCTCGAGGTAAGAAACAGTTAAAATGTGTCTCTATGGTTCTCATCTCTGCCTCTGTGGGTCATAATTTACACATTTTAAATCACAAAATTCATCTAAAACCACTGATTAAAACAAACAAATGCACTGAGTTCAAGTTAGAAAACTGTGGTGTCCAGTGGAGCTGGCGTCGCCGTAAAAGTCATGACAGTAAAGAGTCGTGTAGCTGTAGCGCCCCCTATGGACAGAGCACCTCACACTACAGCAGCATGTTTTTACATTTGGACCAAAAGACAAGAGAGGCGACGAGAACAAGGAGGTGAGGAGACGAGGAGATGAGAATGAGGAGACGAGAGAGGAAATGAGAACGAGGAGGTGAGGAGATGAGAATGAGGAGACGAGAGGAAACGAGACGAGGTGAGAACGAGGAGATGAGAATGAGTGACGAGAGAGGAGACGAGGAGATGAGAGAGAAGACAAGGATGAGGAGACAAGGCTGGAGACGAGGACACAAAAGAGAAGAACAAGGAGACGAGAACGAAGAGAGAAGAACGAGGAGACGAGAGTGGGTGTGTGCATCACAGTGGGTGTGTCACAGTGGAGGTGAAAATGGGGGTTTATCGACAAAATGGCGTCTTGAAAATAGTGGATTTAAGATTAAACTCAAACATGAATCTCTCCAAATACAACTTAACTCAAACACAACTCAACGAGAAGAAACGACGAGAACCTGGAGAAAAGCTCAGAAAAGTCCAGTTTGTAGAACACGTCTGATTTAAGGCCATATTCATTTGTGTTTCTGAAGTATTTGGGAAAAACTTCTAATTGCAATTTTTCTGATGAGCATTGTGATTTTGAGACTTTTCAAATACGATTAATATGAGGATAATTGTTAAAGCTGCTGACAGTTTATAATATTCAAATTATAATTATTCATATGTGTAATATTTAAACAGCTGTTATAGGTCTGTACTTTGTTATAAGTGAAGTCAACCCTGATCTAGAAGAAACCATCGAGAAGTAGCTTTTTCTGCACTTTCTGGTGACGTACTGGACTTTATCTTTGTGGCGGTTTTCACGATATATAAAAAGTTGCACAAACTTATATGACGAGGAGCGATATTGTTTATTTCCCATCCCTCGCATCCAGAAGAATCAAGACAAGACGTCACATTTGAGAACATGTTTGTGCAGATCTGAACTACAAGGTTAGATGTTTTTATGCAGAATAAAACCGCAGATTTAGTTGTTTGTGGAGGAAATGATTGTACTTGATAAACCTGCACATTCACACTGCTCCTAAAACGTGTGTGTGCTCTCAAAAAGAACTTTCAGAAGTCTTGTGTTTGTGGCGTTGGTGTGATATATTCATCTGTGGAAACCTGATTATCAATAACATTCAATAATTCATGGATCACCGTCTTGGCGTGGCACCGGGGCCGTGACCCCCAGAGCTGCTGGCACGAGCCTCACACGTCGACTCGCCAAACAGCTGCAGGAAAATCTGTCGCAAACATTATTTCTCCTGGGAAATAAGTAAAGTCAAGGGTCCAAAAGTAGTTAATTTATGTTAGGACCTTTTTAGTCGAGGAGGGACAGAGACTTTATATGTGTGGTATAGAGGAGGAGGAGTGACTTTATATGTGGTTAGATAGAGAGGAGAGGTGACTTTATATGTGGTATGGAGGAGGAGGAGGAGTGACTTTATATGTGGTATAGAGGAGGAGGAGGAGTGACTTTATATGTGGGAGGAGGAGGAGGAGTGACTTTATATGTGGTATAGAGGAGGAGTGACTTTATATGTGGTATAGAGGAGGAGGAGTGACTTTATATGTGGTATATAGAGGAGGAGGAGTGACTTTATATGTGGTATAGAGGAGGAGGAGTGACTTTATATGTGGTATAGAGGAGGAGGAGTGACTTTATATGTGGTATAGAGGAGGAGTGACTTTATATGTGGTATAGAGGAGGAGGAGTGACTTTATATGTGGTATAGAGGAGGAGGAGTGACTTTATATGTGGTATATAGAGGAGGAGGAGTGACTTTATATGTGGTATAGAGGAGGAGGAGTGACTTTATATGTGGTATAGAGGAGAGGAGTGACTTTATATGTGGTATAGAGAGGGAGGAGTGACTTTATATGTGGTATAGAGGAGGAGGAGTGACTTTATGTGGTATAGAGACTTTATATGTGGTATAGAGGAGGAGGAGTGACTTTATATTGGTATAGAGGAGGAGGAGTGACTTTATATGTGGTATAGAGGAGGAGGAGTGACTTTATATGTGGTATAGAGGAGGGAGAGTGACTTTATATGTGGTATAGAGGAGGAGGAGTGACTTTATATGTGGTATAGAGGAGGAGGAGTGACTTTATATGTGGTATAGAGGAGGAGGAGTGACTTTATATGTGGTATAGAGGAGGGTATTGGTAGAGAGGAGGAGGAGTGACTTTATATGTGGTATAGAGGAGGAGGAGTGACTTTATATGTGGTATAGAGGAGGAGGAGTGACTTTATATGTGGTATAGAGGAGGAGAGTGACTTTATATGTGGTATAGAGGAGGAGGAATGACTTTATATGTGGTATAGAGGAGGAGAGAGTGACTTTATATGTGGTATAGAGGAGGAGGAGTGACTTTATGTGGTATAGAGGAGGGAGAGTGACTTTAATATGTGGTATAGAGGAGGAGGAGTGACTTTATATGTGGTATAGAGGAGGAGGAGTGACTTTATATGTGGTATAGAGGAGGGAGAGTGACTTTATATGTGGTATAGAGGAGGAGGAGTGACTTTATATGTTGGTATAGAGGAGGAGGAGTGACTTTATATGTGGTATAGAGGAGGAGGAGTGACTTTATATGTGGTATAGAGGAGGAGGAGTGACTTTATATGGTATAGAGGAGGAGGAGTGACTTTATATGTGGTATAGGAGGAGGAGGAGTGACTTTATATGTGGTATAGAGGAGGAGGAGTGACTTTATATGTGGTATAGAGGAGGAGTGACTTTATATGTGTATAGAGGAGGAAAGAGTGACTATATATGTGGTATAGAGGAGGAGGAGTCACTTTATATGTGGTATAGAGGAGGAGGAGTGACTTTATATGTGGTATAGAGGAGGAGAGAGTGACTTTATATGTGGTATAGAGGAGGAGGAGTCACTTTATATGTGGTATAGAGGAGGAGGAGTCACTTTATATGTGGTATAGAGGAGGAGGAGTGACTTTATATGTGGTATAGAGGAGGAGGAGTGACTTTATATGTGGTATAGAGGAGGAGGAGTGACTTTATATGTGGTATAGAGGAGGAGGAGTGACTTTATATGTGGTATAGAGGAGGTGGAGTGACTTTATATGTGGTATAGAGGAGGAGGAGTGACTTTATATGTGGGATATAGAGGAGGAGTGACTTTATATGTGGTACTTAGAGGAGGAGGAGTGACTTTATATGTGGTATAGAGGAGGAGGAGTGACTTTATATGTGGTATAGAGGAGGAGGAGTGACTTTATATGCGGTATAGAGGAGGAGGAGTGACTTTATATGCGGTATAGAGGAGGAGGAGTGACTTTATATGTGGTATAGAGGAGGAGTGACTTTATATGTGGTATAGAGGAGGAGGAGTGACTTTATATGTGGTATAGAGGAGGAGGAGTGACTTTATATGTGGTATAGAGGAGAGGAGTGACTTTATATGTGGTATAGAGGAGGAGGAGTGACTTTATATGTGGTATAGAGGAGGAGGAGTGACTTTATATGTGTATAGAGGAGGGGGAGTGACTTTATATGTGGTTATAGAGGAGGGGGGAGTGACTTTATATGTGGTATAGAGGAGGAGGAGTGACTTTATATGTGGTATATAGGAGGAGGAGGAGTGACTGTATATATGTGGTATAGAGGAGGAGGAGTGACTTTATATGTGGTATAGAGGAGGAGGAGTGACTTTATATGCGGTATAGAGGAGGAGGAGTGACTTTATATGCGGTATAGAGGAGGAGGAGTGACTTTATATGTGGTATAGAGGAGGAGTGACTTTATATGTGGTATAGAGGAGGAGGAGTGACTTTATATGTGGTATAGAGGAGGAGGAGTGACTTTATATGTGGTATAGAGGAGGAGGAGTGACTTTATATGTGGTATAGAGGAGGAGGAGTGACTTTATATGTGGTATAGAGGAGGAGGAGTGACTTTATATGTGGTATAGAGGAGGGGGAGTGACTTTATATGTGGTATAGAGGAGGGGGAGTGACTTTATATGTGGTATAGAGGAGGAGGAGTGACTTTATATGTGGTATAGAGGAGGAGGAGTGACTGTATATGTGGTATAGAGGAGGAGGAGTGACTTTATATGTGGTATAGAGGAGGAGGAGTGACTTTATATGTGGTATAGTAGGAGGAGGAGTGACTTTATATGTGGTATAGAGGAGGAGTGACTTTATATGTGGTATAGAGGAGGAGGAGTGACTTTTATATGTGGTATAAGAGGAGGAGGAGTGACTTTATATGTGGTATAGGAGGAGTGGAGTGACTTTATATGTGGTATAGAGAGGAGGAGTGACTTTATATGTGGTATAGAGGAGGAGGAGTGACTTTATATGTGGTATAGAGGAGGAGTGACTTTATATGTGGTATAGAGGAGGAGGAGTGACTTTATGTGTGGTATAGAGGAGGAGGAGTGACTTTATATGTGGTATAGAGGAGGAGGAGTGACTTTATATGTGGTATAGAGGAGGAGGAGTGACTTTATATGTGGTATAGAGGAGGAGGAGTGACTTTATATGTGGTATAGAGGAGGAAGAGTGACTTTATATGTGGTATAGAGGAGGAGGAGTGACTTTATATGTGGTATAGAGAGGAGGAGATTGACTTTATATGTGGTATAGAGGAGGAGGGAGTGACTTTATATGTGGTATAGAGGAGGAGGAGTGACTTTATATGTGGTATAGAGAGGAGGGGGAGTGACTTTATATGTGGTATAGAGGAGGAGGAGTGACTTTTATATGTGGTATAGAGGGAGGAGGAGTGACTTTATATGTGGTATAGAGGAGGAGGAGTGACTTTATGTGTGGTATAGAGGAGAGGGAGTGACTTTATGTGTGGTATAGAGGAGGAGGAGTGACTTTATATGTGGTATAGAGAGGAGAGAGTGACTTTATATGCGGTAGAGGAGGAGGAGGAGTGACTTTATATGTGGTATAGAGGAGGGAGGAGTGACTTTATATGTGGTATAGAGGAGGAGGAGTGACTTTATGTGTGGTGAGAGGAGGAGGAGTGACTTTATATGTGTTAGAGGAGGAGGAGGAGGAGTGACTTTATATGTGGTATAGAGGAGGAGGAGGAGTGACTTTACATGTGGTATAGAGGAGGAGGAGTGACTTTATATGTGGTATAGAGGAGGAGGAGTGACTTTTTGCACTGATTCGTGTTGATTTTGACACTAGCGTTAGCATTAGCATGTGGCTAATGCCTGTGTTAAATTTATTCTGATGTATTTTTGGCAGCTCGCTCGTCATTCTTTCTAATTAAATACTTTAATTAGGCAGATTGCTCATTTGGCAACGTTTTCTGGACTTGGCAACGACAACTAAAAGAACTAAAAGTACTCTAACGCAGCTTTAATTGTCCCACCGTTTATAAACCTTCATCACCACTGTTCTTAGATTTCACGCCAGATTTAAAAATAGTTTCGTTTCTGTGTTTCGGTTCTGATTTTGCCAGGTTGCCATATGTGTTTGTGCTTGTTTTTTTATCTTTTCTCTAAAAATAACGTGTTTATCTAGATGTATCGGCCTGTCGTGTTTTATTATTGACGCCGCAGACTCCCCGTGTCTTTATGCGACGCTGTTTCTTTATCAAACTGACGAGCGGCGGCCATTTTGGGTCGAACGGGCGTCTCACTTGTAGCGCCGCGTTCAGAAGCGTTTTTAAAGAGCTGGTTCTCATTGATTTTGGAGGCGCTGGGCAAAATCGATGAGGGTTAGAAAAGTGCTGCCGGCTTTTCTTTTGGAGGTTTTAATATTAATGTGACACCTGTTCGACTCGGTTATAACACGACGAGGAGAAAACGGTTAACAGACGATGGAAGATAAGAGAGAAAACAAAACACAACGAGTTCAGGGCAGGTCAGGCTGATTTGACATTGCAAAAGTAAAATAAAATCTGTGAACTGGGCGAAACGTTTGGCTGCTCTTCATCAGTTCTGGTCAGATCACTGCCTTATATCTGTCTGAAGGGGGCGCTGATGACACTGAAACTCAAAAACACTGATTTTTTTCTCTTTGTAGGTGAGGACTTTTGAGCTACGCTAACTGTGCCTGAGTCCTACTTAGCACAGTTATAGCAGCTTCCCTTAACCTCAGCGTCGCAGGTGTGGCCAGGTGTAAAATGAAAAGACCAGACACCAGCAACTCAAAAAAAACTCACATTACTTTTACTTTTATTTCCTGACTGTCCCCAGCAGGAGAACAGCTTTTTTCTTTGTAATAATCAACAGTAAAGATAAAAAACATGACAAAAGACAAGAGTAGTGGGTTTAAACTATAACAAAACATGGAATAACACTGCTTCATCTACATTTGAATACAATAGAAAAGGAAAGAGAGTTTAACAGTGAACTTCAGGACTAAACCGGGACTAAACCGGGACTAAACCTGGACTAAACCTGGACTAAACCTGGACTAAACCTGGACTAAACCGGGACGAAACCGGGACGAAACCGGGACTAAACCGGGACTAAACCGGGACTAAACCGGGAGTAAACCTGGACTAAACCTGGACTAAACCTGGACTAAACCTGGACTAAACCGGGACTAAACCGGGACTAAACCGGGACTAAACCTGGACTAAACCTGGACTAAACCTGGACTAAACCTGGACTAAACCGGGACGAAACCGGGACGAAACCGGGACTAAACCGGGACGAAACCGGGACGAAACCGGGACGAAACCGGGACGAAACCGGGACGAAACCGGGACTAAACCGGGACTAAACCGGGACTAAACCGGGACTAAACCTGGACTAGAACATACTCCAAAAGGTAATATCTGTTTATGTTAAAATGGCTCAAGTTAAAGATGTACTGTGTAACTTTACATTAACAGTTAATGACATAACTAAAGCATAAAAAAACAAGCTAAAACAAGTTTACTCTGGACCTCACGTTTCAGTGTCGTCTCTGAAAAACTCCACCACCTCCTGCAGTAGATGAAGCGACGCTTATGTGTTATATAGTTTAATAATTTCACATATAAGTCATATCCTCGGACAAACTACGAAAAAAATCTAGAAAATACAGTAGTTTTTTATCTATAATGAGTCATAGAAGTTATTTATTCAACTCTCTACAGCTCAAATTTAACCATAGAACAGGAAAAAAAACTAAAAGTTCCTCAATGTTACAAAGAAACAGAACTGAACATAATAAATATCGCTCCCAAAAAAGTCGATATAGTAATTATCACGATGAGCCTCCTGATGGACTGTTTCGGTCTCAACGGGACTTTCTGCTTAAATAAAGGTTAAATAAAATTGTTTAATAATAAAATAAAACTACCTTGACTTATTCTTACATTTTTTCCATAATCATGTCTGTTTGTCGTCTTCTATTTGTCAAAAAGGTTTCACTAGCTGCAGGTCAAAAAGTAAAGAGCATTTTAGTCGTATCCACCAGTTTAACCTGAGTTTTATGGATGTAGTGTCTTGCCAAACGACACAACAAACATCAGACACCAACCTGAAAACCCTCCACTTCCTGTCCTGTCACATGACTCTGATTCGACGTCCTGTAAACGCCACAAATGCCAAAAGTCCCAGAGTATTAAAGCCCGTTTCTCACTAAAAGCCCATTACATCAGGCATTTGAATAGAAAAGTCTTATCTGCAGATACGATCGGTTCTACTCCCACAGAGAGAACAGTTTTTTTTTTTTTCTTGTAGAAGTTGTGTAAATCCTGTTCTTGTCATGTCCTGTACTTTTCAAACAACCTTGATAAATATTTGCAGAGACATAACTGTGTATTTCTCCCATAGTGTGAGTGTGTAACATGAACAACACAGTGTGCACAGTGTACGGAGCAGAGCAATGAGACTAAACCGGGACTAAACGAGGACTAAACGAGGACTAAACGAGGACTGAACCGGGACTAAAGCGGGACTAAACCGGGACTAAACGAGGACTAAACCGGGACTAAACCGGGACTAAACCGGGACTAAACCGGGACTAAAGCGGGACTAAAGCGGGACTAAAGCGGGACTAAAGCGGGACTAAACCGGGACTAAAGCGGGACTAAAGCGGGACTAAAGCGGGACTAAACCGGGACTAAAGCGGGACTAAAGCGGGAACAAACCGGGACTAAACCGGGACTAAACACAAAGTAAACCGGGACTAAAGCGGGATTAAAGCGGGATTAAAGCGGGACTAAACCGGGACTAAACCGGGACTAAACAAGGACTGAACCGGGACTAAACCGGGACTAAAGCGGGACTAAACTGGGACTAAACCGGGACTAAACCGGGACTAAACCAGGACTAAACACGAAGTAAACCGGGACTAAAGCGGGACTAAACCGTGATTCAACGAGCACCAAACAAGGACTAAACCAGGACTAAACCGGGACTAAACCAGGACTAAACAACAAGTAAACCGGGATTCAACGAGGACTAAACTGGGACTAAACAAGAAGTAAACCGGGACTAAACAAGGACTAAATTAGGACTAAACTGGGACTAACTATGGGACTAAACCAGGACTAAACAAGAAGTAAACCAGGACTATACAAGGACTAAATGAGGGCTAACTATGGGACTAAAAAGTGAGAAAACATGGACTAAACCGGGATTAAACGGGGACTAAACAGGGATTAAGTGAGGACTAAACAGGGACTCAACGAGGACTAATTGAGAACTAAACAAAGACTAAGATGGGACTAAATGAGGACTAAAAAAGGACTAAACGGGAACTAAACGGGAACTAAACGGGAACTAAACGGGAACTAAACCGGGACTAAACCGGGACTAAACCGGGACTAAACCGGGACTAAACCGGGACTAAACTGGGACTAAACCTGGACTGGAAACCAACCAATGGAAAAAGTGTAAAAATGTTTTTTTCTGTTGGTGCAAAACGTCTTGTTCTGTTGTAATAAACTTGAACTGAATTGGCAGATTTTTCTCCTGCCAAGTCACATTATTATTCAAATTGTTCTAAGTTCTGGATTCAGAATTATGCCAATCAATAAAAATGTGCTAAACTGTGTCTATAAAAGAGACGGCTCAGGTTTAAGAGTCAGACAAAAGTGAAATTACTTTAAAATTACCCCAAAATCTGCAGAAATATCACTTCACCTCCTGTTTGGACTTTTATATTTTCATTTCTTTCATTTTTTCAGGTGTTTTTCAGTATTTTTTCATTATAAACAATAAAGTTCTTCAGATTTGAACATATTTTCTCAGATGTCTGCACCTGCTCCAGCCTGAGCGTTCACGTGGAGCTGAAGCTGTGGCGACGTCTCTCGTCTTTATAAAGTCTCTGTTTCCATCAGTTTATCTCTGAGTCTAATGTCCTGGAAGAACCTGAAGCAAAAGATCCTTTTGATTCATGATTTATGTATAAACCTGAATTATTCAATAAGCCTCATTTAGGCCTGGTTTTAAATAAGATTTTATTCCTGGATAGACCTGGTTTAGTCCCATTTTAGACCTGGTTTGGTCCTGGTTTAGTCCAGATTCAGTCTTGTTTTGAACCTGGTTTAGTCCCATTTTAGACCTGGTTTGGTCCTCATTAAGCCCTGGTTTAGTCCTTGTTTTAGGCCTGGTTTAGTCCTGGTTTAGTCCTTGTTTTAGTCCTGGTTTAGTCCTGGTTTGGTCCTGGTTTAGTCCTTGTTTTAGTCCTGGTTTAGTCCTGGTTTAGTCCAGATTCAGTCTTGATTTAAACCTGGTTTTGTCTGAAATGAGCCGTGTTCTTGTCCTGGTTTCATACATTTTTTGACTTGTTTTGTAAAGGTTTTCACATCCTACATTCGTCATATAAACTGGGACTAAACCAGGACCAGAATTTTAACAGAACCAAGTCTGGACTGTCCTCAAACCAGAACTAAACCAGAACTAAACCAGAACCAAACCAGATCTAAACCTGAACCAGACCAGAGCAGGTGCAGTTGCAGGTCATTCACAATCTTCATGTTTGAATAATTCAGACATTTTTCTGTCCTGGTTTTGTCCTGTTTGTCTCTATTTACCCCTGAGTGTGTCTAATGTCTCGTTGGACTGTCCCGTTACTGGACAGGGGCCGCGTTCTGGGCCGTGTTCTGGGCCGTGTTCTGGGCCGTGTTCTGGGCCGCGTTCTGGGCCGCGTTCTGGGCCGCGTTCTGGGCCGTGTTCTGGGCCGCGTTCTGGGCCGAGTTCTGGGCCGCGTTCTGGGCCGTGTTCTGGGCCGCGTTCTGGGCCGTGTTCTGGGCCGCGTTCTGGGCCGAGTTCTGGGCCGCGTTCTGGGCCGCGTTCTGGGCCGTTCTGGAATCTCGAGGAAAAGATCTGGATCCTTTTGAATTTATTATTTCTGTTTAAATTATGCAGGAGACGCCATGTTTTCGTGAGGAGGCCTTTACCTTAGCTAAACTCTGCATCTTTTCACTCCTCTCTCTCTTTTCCCCTCTTTCTCTCCATCTCTCTGTCCCCTCTCTCTCTCTCTCTCTCTCTCTCTCTCTCTCTCCTCCTCCGCCCTGTCCTGAAACACCCTCCTCTCCGATCACACCATCCCTTATTTGTCGGTTTTGATTCTTCTCACTGCGTTTGACTCGGTTTGCCCTCCTCCCCTCCCTCCTCCCTCCCTCCCTCCACCCCTCCCCCCGCCCTCCACCCTCTTGTCCTCCTCCCTCTTCTTCCCTCCTTCCCCCTCTCTCCCTTCCCCTCTTTCTCCCGTCCCTCTTCTCTCTCCCTCTTCCCCTCCCTCCTCACTCTCTTCCCCCTCTTCTTCCCTCCTTCACCCCTGCATCTTCTCCCCTCTCGTCTCCTCTTTCCCGTACTCCCCCCTTTTACCCTCCCTTCTTCTCTCCTTTCCTCCCTCCCTCTCTGCCCTTTTTCTCCCCTCCCTCCCCCTTTCTCTCCTCCATCTTCTCCTCTCCCTCCTTCCACCTCTCTCTCCCTCTCCTCCCCTCGCTCCTCCTCTCCTTTTTCTCCCTCCCTCCCTCTCTCTCTCTCTCCGCCCCCCCCTCCCTACCGCTTTCTCCTGTCCTCCTTCCCTGTACTCCCTCTCTCTTCTCCCGCCCCCTGCTCCCTCTC